>JARYGA010019144.1:0-45640 GCA_030545235.1 Helianthus tuberosus
GGGTTAGTGTTAGGGGCCAAAATGGTTAAAAAAAAGACGCTAAGGGTTCAGATGTTAAAAGATTATTTTTTAGGCTAAAAGGGTAAAAGTGATATAATCACAGGGACCAAAATCGTAATTTACTCAAATAGATCAGATGTCTTTAAATTATAATGTTATGATAGTAAAGTTTTATATTTTTAAATTTTAATATAGTTAATTAAAATTATAAGATTGATAATTAAAAAAAAAAAGTAAATGTAAAAGGTGTTGATGATGTGACATTGTTTTTAGGTGTTTTTAAGATTCCTTATTGGGTGGGTTTTGAGTGTTTTTAAATGATGATTGTTTTACTGATGTGACTATGTACGTTTTTAGATGATTTTTGTGCTCCTTATTGTGGATACTCTAAGCATGAGTCAAAGTGCCCCCTCTCACTCGTGCTATCGTCAATCAACACAACTAAAATTTACAATCTAAATCATTGTCTTTTCAAATAAGAGATACGATTACATGTGATTGGGTGAGTCAATCGGATAGGGGTGGCCTCCTAGAAGTTTCCACTTAGGTAAAAAAATAAAAATCTAATGAGTGGGCTCAGAGTGGTTTATAAGCAAGTTTGAGTAAGCCCGAATGTCTAATACATATTATTCAGAAAACATAAAGTTAATGGGCATCTTCAGATTATTCAGATTCCTAAGTGTTAGTCTTCTCTCTCTTGATCCTGCGCCAGCGTATCCTATGAACCTAAGGTGTACAAGGTGACGTCATCACGGGTTCCGATGAACACTGTTGAATGACCTCATCTTGTCAAGAACGGTTCGGATCTAAAGGATTTCTACATGTTTTCACACTAATTTCGACTAGATCTAAACATTTTCAAACTGTTTCAAAACTTTTCTTCAACATCTTTCACTTTTCACTCAGAGCCATTAGAATCTGGACTCGTTCAGGCTCTCTACTCATTCTCTAGTGGAGAACCGGTCTGAGAATGGATTTCTACCGAAGAGACAACCGATTCTTGGGTTGAACATGAAACTCCGTCAAGAACAGTTAAGTCTGATTGAACGGGGTGATTCCGATTCGATCGGCTGAGCTGAACTTGGAGTGGTTTCCGTTGTTTGACACGGCGTCACACCGTCTCGGTTAAACCGCAAAACTTTTCAACTTAGCTGATTTTACAAAAGTTGCAAAACATCAGATCGCCGATCGAATAGCCGTCCGACCGGATGACCATCCGATCGAACGACTATTCGACCAGGTGACCTGTAAGTTCAACACTTAAACAATTTTCAAAACTTCAAAGAATATCAGCTTTTCAATCGAATAGCCATCCGATCGAACGGCCATCCGTCCGGATGACCATCCGATCAAATGACTTTATTTATACTACAACGAAAACTTCAAAAGTTCAAACAATTTACAAATCGAATGACCAACTGACCGAATGGTCATCCGTCCGGATGACCATCCATCCGGACGGTCGTCCGATCGAACCACCATCCGATCAATCATCTCACTCGACGTACCGTTATACGTTGTTCAACACTTACACTATCGTTCTCTGATCAAGCTAACTCTAAGCGCTCCCTTCAATCCAATACAGTATGTGTTTAGCATTACCAACGCACAGTGAGTATACTCGATCCCTTTTTGCTTAATGCACTTTTGGGTGTTACATACGTTACCTATATCAAAGCACATCGACACACAACGCAAACACTTTTAAACGCTAACCGCTCTGCATGTTATACGTGTCTTCCATGAATGCTTGTATGTTATGATTACACAATGATTGTTGTCTGACACCTTAGCAACGATGGTACTATAGTTTGGACTCAGCACCTGTCGTGGACAGGGGTTGTTAAGGGATTCACTTCACATGGTCACAGTGCTGATAATGTGTTGCGCATTCTACAACTCGCAGTCATATCGGTTGCATATTTCATTGTCGATAGCTTACTCTCTTCACATTTCTACGTGTTAAATGCTGGTTATGAGTAAATCGCTTTCGCTATACTATATGCTATTAAACTTGTATGCTCACCTTTAAACTATGTGTACTGACTTTATTTTAACGTATGTGACAGGTGTCTAGGATGCTGTATGTGCCGGTCTTTTGTGGAATCAAGATAGGCAGTCTAGAAACTACATCAATTAGAAAACCTAGGTTGTCGAACTTGCTTTGTTTGAGAGAAACTCATTATCTATAATAATTATTTGTCGAATATTTGTTGATTGGTATGGGACAATTGACCTTAAAAATATTGGTAACATTTAGTTGTTATAGATCTCTTGAGCAATCTGGTTCGCCTAGTGCCACGCCCCGATGTTTCCGCCATCGGTCAGGGTGTGACAATAAACTTATCGCATGTTGTCAAGCCAAATGACAATCATAATCGGAGTAAGAAACGAACGGATGGTCAATTGAATCGAGGCTCAAAGATGTAGGAAGGTGATGGAAATGGTGTAGTTTATGAAGAAGGTTGAGAGTGGTTTTGCAAGAGGATGAAGCATGGCTGGCAAATCATGTCTTAGCAGGTTTAACAGGTATCTGATAACGCGAACAACAAAAATTTTAAACATGAATACGACTCGTTTAACTACTTTATATCCAATGTCTATAAGACAGATGTATATTTTATGCACCTAGAAGGAGAAATAATGGATCCTAACTTTCAAATTTTGATTATTTTTAAAAACGTAAAAATCACATGGTGTACTTTTCTTTTATCGTGTCTTAGCAGGTTACCTACAGGTTACCTATTGCCAGCCAATGAAGTTTTCAATTTATAGAGGAACATGGAAGGTTCTTATTAAGAAAATTTGAGGAGATTTGTAAAGGTCAATTTGTATGAATAATTCATGCATATAATATTTTATATAAATAAATTCTCATCCATTCATTTCTATCCAATTGCCTGACAACTTTACCTATGTTTTACAATTGAAATTTTCCTATTTGCAGAGATTGTATTAATATATATTATTAGGTTAGAACTCCATGTGTTACACGGGTTGAATAAAAAGTAATTTATTTACTAAGTAATTAAAAAGTTATATCTTAAAAAAATGCGTGTGTTACACGAGTTGAATTAACCTGTGTATTACATGAATGGATAAATATAATGTAATAGGTTAAAACATACGGTCATCAAGATATAAACTTAAAAATTGGACTTTGATATACTATTTACTTGGCAAAAGATCAAATAGACCCTATCGTACAAAACGTACGAAAGGAATGAAAAGGTAAAAAACGCGGTGACATTTTCGTAAGTATTTACTCGTAGAGTAATTATCAAAATTACCCTACAAATGATCTTGTAGGGCAATTTTGATCTTGTAGGGTAATTTTGTGAAATGACCTTGTCGGGTAATTTTGATCTCGTAAGGTAATTTTGTAGACTATCATAATTACTCTACAAATAATCTTGTAAGGTAATTTTGTAGAGTATCATAATTAGGCTACAAATGATCTTGTAGGGTAATATTGATCTTGTAGAGTAATTTTGATCCTGTAGGGTAATTATGAGTAAAATAATTACGAAAATGTCACCGTATTTTTCACCTTTTAACTTCTTTCGTACGTTTTGTACAATAAGGCTATTTGTACAGGATCTTTACCCCTATTTACTTATTGTAACATTTTATTTGTTTTTTATTATTTATTATTAGGTTAATTGTTAAATAAATTTGAAATCCAAATGAATTATCATTAAACGTAAAGTTAATTATGAACGTCTAACTCTATATATGTTTGATATGAAATGTCAAGTTAATTAAGAACTTCTAACTCTAGTTTTATATATGTTATTACTAGGTTAGAACCTCGTGTATTACACGGGTTGAATAAATGTAATTTTATATATTAATATTAATATTAATATTAATATCTATTAATAAAACAAGCCAAATGAATAGTGACACATAGGTGTTGTCACCATTCAATTGGCCCACGTTTTTGGAAACCAGGTGTATGGCTTATGTCAGCCCACTTGGCACGCATAAAAAAACCCACCGTCTGCTGCATTGACAAAGAGGGTTTCATAGCCAGAGACCAGAGAAGAAACTGAAGATGGGAGACAGAAACAGAGTAGGCTCTCCGGCATCGACATGACAGAGGGGATCCGCCGTGCATGGCGGCGGGGTTTATGGCGGCTCTCCGGCGTCCACAACAGGTTATGTATTCTTATATCTATTTCAGTTACTGTTGGTTAGGAACCCTAATTTATAGTTTTGGTTAAAACCCCTCTTCTTCACTTTCAAAATCCTATCTTTTTTTTGTATTGATTCATCGAGAACAGAACATGGCCATATTAAATGAGGATGCAGTGGTGATAAAAGAAGCATAACAGTAGTAGACAACACTCTCATCACTGCATATTGTTCAAATAAAACATGCCTCGGTGGGCACCGGCTTCAAGCAAAAGATTCAAGTTCACAAACACTAAAAACACCTCAAAAAACCCTCTTTAAAAATTATTAAGGTATTCCGCTTATTGGTCATTTTTTTTTGTCATTTACTGTTATCATGTGATCTTTTGAACCTTGAATAATAGTTGCTAAATGCTGTATAAAATGATGGGTTCCTGATGTAATAAAGGTAGTTTCTAAGCTTTCATGTGAAATTAGTGCTAATAAACAAATTTATTAATGATTTTAGAATGATTTAAACTGATATGGTAACACTGATTTGGTGATAAGTTTCATCTTCTTTGTCTTTATAAGAAGGCTTCCTGTGTTTTTTCTGATTCTGAACCTTCCAATTCTGACAAAAGTGTAGGTTTGCCTCGATGTCGAAATCCCATAGGCTGGTACATATAGACTGTTTCCTGTAAAGTGCCGTGGAGAAATGCATTGGTTACATCTAGTTGATGAACCTCCCAAGCCTGAGACAGAGCAATAGATAAAATAGTACGTATGGTGCCCGGTTTAACCACTGGGCTAAACGTGTCTCCGCAATCAACGCCGACCTGCTGTAACCTGCCATCACAAACTAACCGAGCTTTGTATCATTCCAAAGACCCATCAGATTTAAATTTATGTTTAAACAACCACATGCTACGAATGGCATTCATATGAGGTTCACGCGGAACTAACTCCCAAGTCTCGTTTTTAATAAGAGCATTATACTCGTTAGTCATGGCTGTTAGCCATTCTGGAACGGACAAGGCATCAGTGGGTGTTTTTGGAATAGGAACAATGGTTTGAGTGCGGGTGGTGGTGTGAAGGTTAAGATGTTGTTTGGGTTTGCGAATCTCGTCCATTGCACGGGCCCGCATGGTCAGGGTGGGAGGTGGTGGAGGCGGTGGTGTAGCGACAGGTGTGGAGGGCGAGTCGGGCGAGGGTGGTTGTGGGTGAGGTGGAGAGGAGGTCGTGAGATGTGGCTGGGTTGAGGTAGCGGATGGGGTGGCGTGTTGGTGGGCTGGGCCGGATAACGATGAGGGAGGGGGAGTGGGAGGTGGGCTGCTGGGTTGTTGGGCCGAATGGGAGGGAGTGGGATGGGTAGTGGGGTTAGGTGAAATATAAGGCCAACATAATGGATTCAGGTGAGTGTCTAAGAAGGAGTAGTTTGGAGGTGGTTGAATGTGGTTTTTGAATGGAAATGTAGTTTCGTCAAACGCCACATGGCGAGAAAGAATTATTTGTCTGGATTGAAGGTCAAAACACTTATAGCCTCTATGGGACGGTGGGTAGCCAGGGAAAACACACCGGGTGGAACGGTTTTGTAATTTGTTAATGGTGGTTGACGGTGTGAGAGGGTAACAGAGACAACCAAACACCCGAAGGTGATCGTAAGTGGGGTACGATGGTAAAGGAGTTCAGTGAGGGTTTTATTTTTAAGTGATTTAGAGGGCAAAATACTAAGAAGATAAGTGGTGCTTTCCAAGGCATGGTCCCAAAAATTTGCGGGAAGTGAGGCGTGAGAAAAGAGTGTTCGGATCATGTTGTTTATGGTTCAGATTTGACGTTCGGCTTTGCCATTTTGGGATGATGTGTGAGGGCATGATAGGCGAAAACGCATACCATGTTGATTGAAGAAGGTTTGGAAGTTGTGGTTGATGAATTCACGGCCGTTGTCACATTGTAGTGTTTTAATATTTCTCTCAAATTGGGTTTTTATATAATTATAAAAGTGACAAAAGATGTCGTAAACCTGCGATTTTCGAGAGATGGGGTATGTCCATAGGAAATTTGTAAAATCATCAATGAACAATATATAGTATCTATGACTCCCTGTACTAAGTACGGGTGAGGTCCACAAGTCGCTATGTATGATATCAAATGGCTGAAAAATAGGAGTACTAGAATTAAAGAAAGGTAAACGAGTACTCTTGCCAAAAACGCAAGATTGACAAACATGTTTAGTAAAAGTATCAAAACAAACATTATTGGAATGTTTTAAAAATTGTAAAGATGCATGTCCTGGGTGGCCAAGACGTTGATGCCAAAGGTCAAAGGTGATGGCAGCAAAGGCTGATGGTCTGGTTGTGCTCCCGGATCCCAAGACTAGAGGATATAGGTCACCGCTGCTGTTGCACCGAAGGATAGGGGTCTGATGTGTTGAAAAACACCGTCATTTACCCGTGTATTTTGTATTTTATTTTTATAGTTTTTGAGTCATTTTTAGTCTTTATACAGTCGTATTTGTTTAGTTTGTGTTTTGCCAGGTCCCAGTGCGAAAAGAAAAATAAACACCAAGTTAGGAATAATCTAATAAAGTACGAGGGACCATTATCGCCATAAGCTGAATGTTGAAAGTTTATTGTGATGTAGTGTGAAAAAATGAGGTTCTAAAAGTAGCAAAAGAGTGAAAGTTAATTAATTCCCTCACACCAAACGACAAAACTTGAATCTGAATGTGTGATTGTTGTTTCACATGTTAGAAAGACAAAAATGCCTTCAATGAAATTCAAATATTACAAAGCTGCCATTGCCTCTATTTCTTTATTTTTAGGCCAGTTAGTAGTGTCGAGAGCCAGGCCCAACCCACTTTTATGGAAGAGAAATATACACGGCTGCACATTTTTCTTGTGGGCTGCATATAAAAGAAAACCTAGTGGTGCACCAAAAGGAATCTCATATATATACATCTCATGGTGCATAGTCAAGGGAATTAACTCCCTTTGGACGACAGAAAGCACAGAAGGCAGGTCGCAAGACAGTTGGCGCAGAGAAAGAAAGAAGAAAAAAAGAAGAATAAAAGAGGGAGGTATTATTAGTTTGGAACCCGGTTAGATTTAAACATTAAACTTTGTTCTCTTCATTATTAAACATGATGGTTATTTTGAACATTGTTTATTTGTTTTTATTTACTATGAGTGGCTAAACTTTTTATGGTTGCCTAGGGTTGATGACCTAGATGATTGTTTAAATGAATAACTTTTGGTTTTGAATGAATGTGATGATTTAAAAGTTATAATTTTTGAATCCGATTCTAATTATTTGTGTGTTGGTTTTGATTAGTTTGATAATTTATTTGTTGGTTCCATTGCTCTAGATACTTAGAAATATACTTTAGAGCCGGGAGTCAGTCTAGGTTGTAATCTTTCGGTCTAGACCTTGAAGGTGAGAAATCTAATTCAAGTTTAATAATTATTAAAACCAATTAATTAAAACGTGCAATCTTTTCTAGAGGTGAGAAATCTAATCTAGAATTGCTAGGTTATTAGCTGGGCGTTGTTTGGCAGTTTGGGTGGCCGATAACTCGGGTTCATCTGTTTATTCGCGTCTAGAGTTTCCTAGGGTCTCGGTGTTCTTAGTTATTTCTGCTTCATAATTTGAGGGTTTTAGTAAATAAATTGCTTTATACCTGATAGTTGTGGGACTTGGTGGTCGATAACTCGAGTCAATCCTTTTTAGCACTTCATCACTTGTCATATTGTCAGGTTCGGTTTGCCTTCCGGGGGTTTATCGGGTTAGGCATAGTCTTCATTCGAAACCAAGGTTAGGATTTTATTCATGAGTCTAGGGATTCTTGCCTAGGTAACCTATTTTTCTCATACTTGAGTTCCAGTCCAGTCTCTAGTTGTTTGCGCTTGCTGCTGTTTGGTCGTCTATTTATTTTAATTGCTTTTTAGTTTAAACATATTTTTCTCAAAACAAAACCAAATTATTAGGCTAGGGGTCGATAGAGGTTTAGTATCAAGAGTCGCTAGATTGTGTCCACGGTTCGATACTCGGACTTACTTGTTTTACTACTTACGACCGGTACACTTGCCGGTAGTGTGTGGTTTATAGGTTTTTCCAATTTTTAAAACTTGTTGAATTTAACTAATACATATTTCACACATCAAGTTTTTGGCACCGTTGCCGGGGACACAGTGCGCTTTTGAGGACAACCCGAGTCGGGGATTTAGCCATTTTACTGCTTTCTTAGATTAGTTTTGTTTTTTCCTTGGTAAAATAAAAATTTTTAAAAATAAAAACCAAAAATTAAAAAAATAAATTAGTTGTTTGCTTTCTTAGGATACCTAGCTAGTTGTATGCACAGACGTTCCTCGGGCCCACCTGATACTTCACCATTCTCTGAGCCAGAATCCGAATTCCACCGTCACCTACTTCAGCTTAAGTTTAAGGTTCCAAAAGTATAATTTAATTTAGAACCCGAAGTAGTTATGGCTGATCGTAGGACTGTTGCTGATTACATTAGTGTCGCTCCCACCATCGTTCGCTCGAGCATCACTCTTCCCGCTGTAGAGGCAAACAACTGGACCATCCCACCCACCTTGATCAACACCATTACCCATTCGGTCCAGTTCCATGGTTTACGAGACGAGGACCCACATGCTCATCTGCTAGATTCGGTAGGGTCTGTAGTACTTTCCGCCTTACGGGCGTCACTGAGGAGGCCATTCATCTTCTTCCATTCTCACTCACTGATCAGGCTGCTATCTGGTTGGACTCCCTCCCGCAGGGAGCGATCACCACTTGGAATGATCTTCAGTCTAAATTCTTACAGACATACTTCCCACCTGCGAAAACCGCTCGTCTTAGAAATCTCATCTACGCATTCACCGAGCAGCCGGGGGAGTCTTTCTACGAGACTTGGGATAGGTTTAAGGCGCTGCTGAACAAGTGCCCACACCATGGGCTTGAGGAGTGGAGAGTCGTGGAGAAATTCTATCATGGAGTTTCTGAAGCGACTAAGAGACTGCTTGACTCCACAGCAGGAGGCAACATGATGAAGACCAAGACAGCTGCTGAGTGTCTTGAGATGATAGAGGATCTAGCCACCAGCACTTACACCGAGCCAGGCTTTGGGGGCGTTACTGCTGCCCCTAAAGGTATTCATACGGTAGATTCTAGTGTAGCTTTAGCCGCCCAGGTCGAATCCTTGACAAAGATGGTTAAGGACATTCAGGTTAAGATTAGTTCTAAGTGTGAGGTGTGTAGAGGTGGGCATGAGACGATAGATTACCCGGTAGGATCCGAAGAGGAGTTGAGTTTTGTTCAGAATTAGGGACGAGGCCAGGGTTACAACTCTTGATGGCAGTCACGCCAAACCTCGAACTGGGGAGGCGGGAATCCCCCTGGATTCCAACCACGCCAGAGTCTGTTTCAAACCCCTGCTGATGGACAGAACAGTGGAGAGTCTAAATCTGAGTTGAGCGTGTTTTTGAAGAGAAATGAGGAGAGTCAGAGTAGGACTAACAAACTCTTAGAGTAGATAGTGATGCAGGGTGAGGCTAGACATCAGGAGCAGCTGAAGAAAAACCAGGAGTTTGAGTTGATGTTTAGGAATCAGGGGTCCACCATACAGAGTCTAGAGAGGACCGTAGGAGAGATGGCCAGTAGGATGACTGAGAGGCCCGCAGGTTCATTCCCTAGCACCACCCAGCTTAACCCTAATGCCCAGTTACATGTCGTGTTCACACGTAGTGGTAGGAGCACAGGACTTGTTGATGAGGGGTTTGAGATAGATAAGGTGATAAAACCTGAGAGGGTTGTTGAGAAAGAGGTAGAACCGGAAAAGGTAGTTGAGAAGGTGGTTAAACCGGAAGATGAGAATGTAGAAGAACCGGTTGAAGTGTATGAGCCTGTTCCTCCATACCCTATGAGACTTTTGAACAAGAAGCAAATTGCTCAGTATAATGGGTTTTTGGAGATGATAAAAAAGCTTCACGTAGACATTCCTTTCCTTGAGGCTTTAGCTAAAATGCCTAAATTTGCCAAGTTTCTTAAAGGACTCCTGCTCAATAAGAAGAAAATTGAGGATCTTTCTGTTATTACATTGAGTGAGGAATGTTCAGCGGTGATCTCAAACAAACTTCCCACAAAGATGCCAGATCCAGGAAGTTTCACCATTCCTTGTGAGATAGAGGGTTATGAGTTTAGGACTACTTTGGCCGACCTAGGAGCTAGTATAAATGTGATGCCATATTCTGTGTTTAAGAAGCTTAAGCTAGGAGAGCCTACCCCGACCTACATGAATGTTCAACTCGCCGATTGTTCAGTGAAATTTCCTAGAGGTATAGTTGAAAACGTGCTAGTGAAAGTAGGTAAGTTTGTGTTTCCTACTGATTTTGTTGTTCTAGACATGGGCGAGGATCCTAGTGGACACTCTTGTGTTTCGCTCATCTTAGGTCGTCCATTCCTTGCTACCGCGAAAGCCATAATAGATGTTCATGGCGGTAAGATAACTCTTGGTGTCACTGATGACACAGTTACATTCCATGTTAATGGAAAGAATTCCGAGAAGGTAGGGATGCCCTCGTTAATTAGGCAAGAGTTAAAGGGAATTGGAGATGTTAGAATGGAGAGTGATAGGAAGAAGGAGAAGCATGTTAAGTTTAAGGAAAAGGTGGAAGTAGTAGGAGGTGAGGTTGAGTTTATGGATAGTTCTTGGAGTTCGGTAGAGGAAGATGAACGGGGAAAGTTTAGTTCGGGAGGTGTGAAGGAAACTAAGTGTGGGGATGATATTTTAGTGTGTAACTCGAGGTATAAATTCCACACGAGCAAGCAAAAGTCGAGTTGGTTTGATGGCGACTTTTGGAGAAATTGTTGTCTAGTATAGAACAAACACAGTGATTGGGGTTGAATTGTATTGAGATTGTATTGATAAAATGTTTTGTACAAGAGTAGGGTTACACAAAGATGGAGTTTATATAGAACCCCATATTACACATTAGCCCCTACACTATTTTTCCTTCTCTCCGACACTCCCCCTCAAGTTGAGTAGTGGGGTCACCAATACTTAACTTGCTCAAACAGCTACTAAAAGCGTTTCCGTTGACTGCTTTTGTGAGAATATCTGCGAGTTGATCTTTTGTTGATATATACGGGAGCTCTATGATTCTTTCCTCCAGTTTTTCCTTGATGAAATGTCGATCTACCTCCACGTGTTTTGTTCGATCATGCTGAACTGGGTTTTCTGAGATTTGTATTGCAGCCGTATTGTCGCACATAATTTTACTTGGTTTCGCCCTTTGGGAGAAACCAATGTCTTCTAGGAGCTTCCTGATCCAAAGAACTTCACTTAGCCCTCGAGCTATACCTCTGAACTCAGCTTCTGCACTCGACAGAGCGACTACCTTCTGTTTCTTACTTCTCCAGGTAACGAGGTTTCCACCAACCAAAGAAAAATATCCTGATGTTGACCTTCGGTTTCCCTTATCTCCTGCCCAGTCTGCGTCAGTATAGAGCTCAACATTTAAATGTCCATTTGTTTTGAACAAAACTCCATGGCCTGGAGTTCCTTTGAGATATCTTAAAATTCTCTGAGCAGCTTCCATGTGGGCAACTTGAGGTTGATGCATGAACTGACTCACCACTCCAACAGTATAAGCTATATCAGGGCGAGTGTGAGAGAGATAAATTAACTTGCCCACGAGCCGTTGATACCTTTCTTTGTCTGCAAGTTCTCCATTGAGTTCCATGTGAAGATTGTGATTCACTACCATTGGAGTATCTGCTGGTTTACAATCAACCAACCTAGTTTCTGCTAGGAGATCAAGGACATACTTCTTTTGGCAGATGAAAATCCCCTGTTTAGACCTGAGAACTTCTATCCCTAGGAAATACTTGAGATTCCCAAGGTCTTTCATTTCAAACTTTGAAAACAGATTTCTTTTCAGCCGTGCTATTTCTTCTATATCATCTCCGGTAATAATCATGTCGTCCACATATATGATCAAGCAAGTTACAAGACCGTTTCTTCTCTTGAGGAACAGAGTATGATCAGCGTTACTTTGGTGATACCCATACTCTTTCATGGCCAAGGTGAACTTTCCAAACCATGCCCGAGGAGATTGCTTTAGCCCATAAAGGGACTTTTTCAACCGACAAACTTCTCCTTCTTTAAAACCCCCTGAGAACCCTGGAGGTGCTTCCATGTAGACTTCTTCAGTTAGGTCTCCATGGAGAAAGGCGTTTGTAACATCAAACTGGTGAAGAGGCCACTCCTTATTGGCTGCTACCGAGAAGAGAACTCTGATGGTATCCATTTTCGCAACCGAAGAAAATGTCTCAGAATAATCGATCCCATATGTCTGAGTGTAACCCTTGGCTATAAGCCGAGCTTTGTATCGTCCAATAGAACCATCTGGCTTATACTTGATTGAATATACCCACCGGCATCCAACTGTTTTTTTTCCTTTAGGAAGAATGCACTTCTCCCATGTGTTGTTTTTCACAAGAGCATGCATCTCCACTTCCATTGCTTCTTCCCAGTTCTTCTTACCTTGAGCTTCCTTTACGGAATTAGGTATTTGTTCAGAATATAGTGAAGTAACAAACGCTTTCGCACTATTAGATAAGTTCCCGTTGACCATATTAGCTATAGGATACCTTGAATTTCTGGTTTCCCTCCCTAGGGAGTACCGTTGTGGAGGAACCCCTCTATTGGCTCTAGGAGGAAGAGAGTATCTTTCGGTAGTCTCTGCTGCACCTGGTGCCACCTGTTCAACAACTGGTTCAACCTGTTCAACAACTGGTTCAACCTGTTCAACAACTGGATCAACATGTTTTGTAGTTGTCGGTTCTATGTGTTCCCCTGTTGTCTCATAGTTATAAGACGTAGAACATTCAGAGTTCTCAGTATTTCTTACCTCAGGCATCACGTTGGATGGACTTTCTTCAGTGGTACTGTGCTCCGCGGATTGTGTGTTTGTGTTTGAAGGACTCGCAGTACTATGATAGTTTTCTGTGTTGACTTCTTCAGATGAGGGAATTTGGGTTAACCAGCTCAGAGTGTCTATACTGTCATTCTCCCCCTGACCACTGAGTTGGGTGTTATAAAAGTATTTTGTTTCAAGAAAGTCAACATTCATTGTGGTGAACATTTGACGAGTTGTTGGATTATAACATCGGTAACCTATTTGATCTATCCCATAGCCGACAAATACACATTTTTCAGCACATGGGCCAAGCTTGTTTCGATTGGTTTTGGGTATATGAACAAATGCGGTACACCCGAAGATTCGAGGTTCAAGTGTAAGAGGATGAGGAATACTGACAGACTTAGACAGACAATCTAAGGGAGTCTTAAACTTAAGAGCTTTTGTGGGAAGCCGATTCAGCAGATACACGGATGTTGCAACTGCCTCCGGCCAGAACGATTTAGGGACCTGAGATTCGATCAAAAGGGCTCGAGTCATTTCAAGAATAATACAGTTTTTTCGTTCGGAAACACCGTTTTGTTCGGGGGTATGAGAACAAGAGGTTTGATGAATTAATCCATTGGTTTTAAAGAATTGTTTCATAGGAGTGTTGACAAATTCCCCCCCCCCCCCCATTGTCGGATCGAAGGATTTGGGTTTGGGTTTGGAATTGAGTGTGAATCATAGCATAAAACGTGATAAATTTCTCGTAAACTTCGGCTTTGTTTTTTAAAAAATATACCCATGTCATGCGAGTGCAATCATCCACGAATAGTAGAAAGTACCGAAGACCCTGCCCCCCATCACTGGAGCAGGACCCCACACATCAGAATGGATTAGTGAAAAAGGTGAAGCAACTTTCGTATTGCTAGGTTTAAATGGTTGCCGATGGCTTTTTGCACGAAAACACGTTTCACAATCTATTTTCCCATTTGAAGGGAAGAGTTTCGGAAATAAAAGGTGCGAATAACCATGGGATGGGTGTCCCAAACATCTATGCCATAGCCAGGCTTCTCGGTTTTCGGTTCCATGAGCCAACATCACAGTACCCTGTTGAGCCACTTCATCCACGTAGTACAATCCATGGCGCTCAGTACCACGTCCAATTATCACACCCGTCCTGATATCCTGTAGAAGGCAGAAAGTAGGATGCATTAGTACCGTGCAATTTAGCTCTTTGGTAATATGGCTAATTGAGAGTAGTTTGTGCGATAGTGATGGAACATAAAGACAATTCGATAATTTCATAGTTGGTGAAATTTCAATTATTCCTCCTCCTTTCACTTGCATCGTTCCATTATTTGCGGTGTGGATTTGAGTTTTTTGAGGATTGAACATTGACCGTATGTCTAACGGTTCAAACGTCATAGTGTCAGTGGCACCAGAATCGAATATCCAAGAACTGTTCTTCCCATGATTGATTTCCATTTTTTTTTGCCCTTACCAACTGAGCGAATTTGATAAACAATTAAATACGCCGAAAAATAAGTGGATACGTTGTCTAGATACCGCTATTAAGCTAGCGACTGACCCGGCGTATTTATCAAATACGCTGGATACTTGAACTCGCGTTCAAGGATTTCGTTCGGAATACCAACGCCGGGTAGCGAGGTTATCTTACCGGCGTATTTATTAAATACACCGGCAACTTGAACTCGCGTTCAAGATTTTAAAGTCGCCCGTAGGTTGCCCACGATAAACAATTACACCGCCAACCAACAGCGTATTTATCAAAAGGGCAACTTACAGTATTTAAGGAAAGAATGGAAATTGACAAAATTGGCAGCGAAATTGACGGAATTGACAATCACAACGAAAATCAAGACGGTCGGAAATCACAGCGAATTCCCGAACAGCGGAATTGTGCAGCGAAAAAGGATTAGGTTTTTTTTTCTTTCTTTGTGATGGCGGCTGGGCAGTAAGAGATCTGTTCCGATTAGATTTTTTTCTTTCTTTGTGATGTGCGGCTGGGCAGTAAGATGTCTGTTCCTTTACAAACCCTCGCTTCGTCACAACCTTCTACGAATCGCCGGTCTTCTTCAAAACGGGTCTAGAACCTTCTTCTTGAGACTGCCTTCAAGAAGAAACTAAGTTCGATGATGATGATGTTAAGTCGATTGTAATGGATGCTGCGGCAGCGAAGTTTAGCGGGATTTCAGGTTCGATTTCGGGGTTTAAGTTTTCGATTTGATTTTGTTTTTTTCGGTTTGGAGTTGGATTGGCTTGGGTTGATTGGAATAAACTGTAGATGATGAGCAAGGTTTCAAGAATCAGAAACACTACTCTGATACCATGTTGTCTAGTATAGAACAAACACAGTGATTGGGGTTGAATTGTATTGAGATTTGTTAAAAGGTTAATATAGATAGGTATTACCTTCGTTGCAAGTTAATAACCTGTTAATATAAGTTAGTTTGTCTAAATACATTAATGTTGGTATGGTTTTTTTTTGTGAGGTATTTGGGCTGATTGTATTGATCTTATTGGGCTGGACTCGCATAGAAGAAAAGGACAGCTGGGCTCGCATAGAAGGCCTAGATGTATTCCGGGTTATAAGGGATCCGTTCAGTCTATTGGAGCGTATATAAATGTGCATTGGGATCATGAGAAGAACTAACTGAATATCTCTCTCTGTTCGTTCGTATTTTTCTCATAGGCGATTTAGGGTTTCATTCTTGTAAGTGAATTACTTTGATTCACTGAGTGTTTCGAGGTCGTTTTGTGCAGATTATTGTGTTAATAATCTGCAGGTGAGAAGAATCTGAGAAATTGTTGTTCAGTTCATTGTTTGCTCCTGTAGTTTTTTGTATTCAGTGTTAATAAATCTTTGATTCAGATTTATTCGTTCTTGATACCTGTTCGTGACATGGTATTAGAGCTCTAGGAGCTCTTGGTTGCTTCCGCTAATTGAGATCGGTTCCGATTGTTCAATTTCATAGTTAGGGTTTATTAGTTGATTGGGGTCTTCCTGATTCAGATCTGTGAGTCTTGGTGGATTCACGGTTGCCGACGTCAGATTTCCCGACTGTGTTGTCATATCTTGACAACCTGGTTGCAGTGCTTGGATTCGTGGAAAGAAGACTTGGAAGCTGCTGTTCAGTTAGGGTTCAACCCAAGAAGGTTGTAAAATTCTAATCTGAACTGGTGAAACCCTTGCTAGGGTTTGCTATCTTGGTGAGATCTTTCCTTGTTATATTTTTGTATTTTCTGATTTCTGCATTTAGGCATTCTTGTTGCCGGGGTAGTTGGACCGGTTTGATTGATTGGGACACAGGAAGGGTACATCCTGTTGCATTTAGGCATTCTTATTTGCTGGTTGTTATATTCTCTTGTTGTTAACCTCTGATCTGGACACTGGTGTGGTTTCGCCTTGTGTGATCTGTGTTCTTGTGTTTCTTGCTGCTTCTTGTTAATTGGTTGCTACTCTGTTTGCTTTCTTGTAATATCATGGGTGATGGTCCTAGTGAGACACTGGTTAGTAAGTTAGATGCTAGTGACCCACTGTACTTACATCCCTCAGACTCTAGCAACTTAACCATTGTTTCTATAAAATTAAAGGGTTCTGAAAATTATAGAGTTTGGGCGAATGCTATGCAACTTGCTTTACAAGTAAAAAACAAATGGGGTTTTATTGATAAGAAATGTGTTAAGTCTGAGAGCAATGAGGTCTTGGCGAGACAGTGGGATAGATGCAATTCTATAGTCCTTACTTGGATTCTTAACTCTATTAGTGAGGACTTATATATGGGTCATGTGTTTTCTAAATTAGCATGTGATGTGTGGACTGAATTAAAAGAAACTTATGATAAAGTCGATGGATCTGTGGTGTTTGATCTGTATCAGAAAATTAATTGTTTTACTCAAAATGGATTAACTGTGTCTGAGTACTACCACAAGTTGAATATAATGTGGAAGCAGTTAGATCAAATCTTACAACTGCCGACTTGTACTTGTGATGCCTCTAGAGAATTTAATAATTTCAACCATATGATCAAACTCATGCAGTTTTTAATGGGATTAGACAATGTGTATCAAAGTGTTAGAACAAGTTTGTTGATTAAAGAAACCTTGCCTTCTGTTAAAGAAGCATTTGCAATTATTTCTAGAGAAGAATCTCATAGAAATGCTAGCAATGGGTCAAAAAGGAGTCAATCTGTGGCTTTTGTATCTAAAACAAATTCACCTGCTGAGTTTAAAAGGTCTAACAGAGTTTCAAATCAAAATCTAAAGTGCACACATTGTAATAAGGTAGGTCATACAGTTGATAAATGTTTTGAAATCATAGGCTATCCTACATGGACGAGACCTAGAGGCAGTCAAGTCAAGAAAGCAGTTGTAAATAATAGTAGTTCTAATGAAGGTACTGATGTGTCTGTTAATGGTTTGACTAGTGATCAAATTACCAGATTGTTGAGTTTGTTATGTGATAAGTCGGGGGATGTTCCTCAGAGCTGCAATGTGTCAGGTAGCAGCCTTAATCTTTTTTGTGCAAATGTGTGTTGTAAACCTGTGTATTGTTTTTCCAATGGGTTCAATATTGGAAATAAAAGTGGGTGGATTATAGATTCAGGAGCAAGTCAACACATGGTAAAAAATGAATATGACTTAACTGATTTTATAGATGTTTCAGAATTTAACATTCAAGTTAAGCACCCTAATGGTACTAATGCCTTAGTAACTAAAATTGGGAGTTTAAAGTTAAGTGATAATGTAATTTTACATGATGTGTTTGTTGTTCCTGTATACTGTGTGAACCTAATTTCTGTGCACAAGTTAACTAAAGATAATAAATTGTTTGTTGGTTTTGATGAAAATAAGTGTTATATACAGGATTTATCAACCAGGAAAATCCTGGTGACTGGTAGTCAAGTTGATGGTCTATATTACTGTGGGAACTCTATTGTGTCTAATAAGGTGTGTTACAGTAATAGTAGCTCTATGAAGTTGTGGCATGCTAGGTTAGGACATCCGTCAGACCAGGCCATAAATAAGTTTAAAAATAAACTTAAGATAAGTAACATAGATGAGTCCTTACCTTGTGATGTGTGTCATAAGGCAAAACAACACAGGGAACCTTTTCCTTTAAGTGAACATAAATCTTCTAGTATTGGAGATTTGATTCATTTAGATGTTTGGGGTCCGTATAGGGTTCAAAGTAAGGAAGGTTTTAGATTTTTCCTTACTATTGTTGATGACTTTTCTAGAGCTGTTTGGGTGTGCTTAATGAAGTCAAAACATGAAGTATTTGAAAATGTGAAGGACTTTGTAAACATTGTTAAAACTCAATTTAGTAAAGATATAAAATGTTTTCGAAGTGATAATGGTTCAGAATTTATTAATAATCAAATGAAAGAGTTTTGTAAATCTAAAGGGATAATTCATCAGACTTCATGCATTTATACACCCCAACAAAATGGGATAGTTGAGAGGAAACACAGACATTTGTTAAATGTAGCTAGGGCTTTACTTTTCCAAAGTAATGTTCCTGTTAAGTTTTGGTCTGATTGCGTTTTAACTGCATCTTATCTTATTAACAGGACTCCTTCTTCGGTGTTAGGTGGTAAGACTCCGTATGAACTTGTTTTTGGTTTTGAACCCTTTCTTGATCACTTGAAACTGTTTGGGTGTCTATGCTTTTGTACTGTGCTTGATAATTCTGATAAGCTCAGTAGTAGAGCTGAGAAATGTGTTTTCATAGGTTATTCTTTTGAAAAAAAGGGTTATAAAGTATACAGTCTTGATAATAAAACAGAATTTTATTCAAGAGATGTAAAGTTTTATGAAACTGTTTTTCCGTTTAAAGAAAAAAGTATTCAAATGAATATAAATGAACATTTACCTTCTGAAATAACAAATTTGAATTTTTTTTGACTTGTATGAAAGCATAGATCCTGAACAGTTTGAACATCCCAATGATGAAGAAAGGAGTGTAGATAGGTTTGAGACACATGGGTCTCAGCAATTAGAACCAACCAGTTCAGGGTCTGGTGGTAGGGCTCCTGATGAGCAACCTGGACCTGAAAACAGTGGATCTAGTAGGGCTGAGCATGTGACATCAGACCATGTTACTTCGCAAAGTTCTGAGGGAAATAAAACTGATCAAAGTCAGACCATTAGAAGGTCAACTAGGAGTACTACCTTTCCTAAGAACCTTAGTGATTACGTTATAGAAGGAAAGGTTAAGTATGGAATAGAAAAAGTAGTTAACTATGCTAACTTGTCAACTGAAGCCAAGTGTTTCGTCTCTGGGCTAAATAAAAGTCATGAACCAAGTCAGTTTAGTGAAGCAGTTTTGGACCCTAAATGGGTTACTGCTATGAATGACGAAATAGAGGCTCTACATAGGAATAATACATGGGAGCTTGTTGAATTACCTGAAAATAGAAGTCTTGTAGGGTGTAAGTGGATATACAAAATAAAGTACAAGTCCAACGGTGAGATTGAGAGATACAAAGCAAGACTTGTTGCAAAAGGTTATAGTCAAAAACAGGGTATAGATTATGATGAAACATTTTCTCCTGTTGTTAAACTTATTACTGTTAGGAGTGTTTTAACATTGGCTGTACAAAATAATTGGAATGTATATCAGTTGGACGTAAATAATGCGTTTTTATATGGTGATTTGTTTGAAGATGTGTATATGTCCTTACCTGATGGATATTACTCTAAAGATGAAAAAAGAGTATGCAAATTGAAAAAAATCTTTGTACGGATTGAAACAAGCACCACGAATGTGGAATGCTAAACTTGTTAGTGTGTTGCTTGACTTAGGGTATAATCAAAGTAAATGTGATTACTCTTTGTTTTATCTGTTGAAAGATACTGTGATTATTATGTTGCTTGTTTATGTGGACGACATAATCATAACAGGTAATAATGAGAATGAAATTAATAAAACAAAAGAGTATTTGAGATCTAAGTTCCTTATTAAGGATTTAGGTGATCTAAAATATTTTTTAGGAATTGAAGTCATTAAATGTAAAGATGGAATGTGTTTGTCACAAAGAAAATATTGTCTGGAGTTGTTATCTGAGTTTGGGATGTCTGCTTGTAAACCTGTTAATTGTCCTATGGAACAAAATCATGTGGTAACTGGAATATGTAAAGAATTTGATGATGTTCTAGATAATATAACTGGGTATCAAAGGTTGGTTGGTAAATTAATTTACCTTGCACATACCAGACCTGATATTTCTTACTCTGTGCATTTTTTAAGTCAACATATGCATAAGCCTACTGTGGGTCATTTGAAAATAGCAATGAGACTTTTAAGGTATTTGAAAGGATCGCCTGGCAGAGGGTTGTTAATCAGCAAGAGTGATGAGTTAAATATCACAATCTTTGCTGATTCGGACTGGGCCAAGTGTCTTGATACTAGAAGGTCGATAACTGGATTCTGTATATTTCTGGGAAGTACATTGATATCTTGGAAAAGCAAGAAACAGGAAACTGTTTCGAGGTCGTCAGCCGAGGCTGAATACAGGGCTATGTGTGCAGCCACTTGTGAAGTAATGTGGTTGCTAAATGTGTTGACTGAGCTAAAAATTGATATAAAAACTCCAGTGAACTTGTTTTGTGATAACACTGCGGCTATTTCCATTGCTGCTAATCCTGTGTTTCACAACAGGACTAAACATTTCGAAATTGACTTATTCTTTTTAAGGGATCAAATTGCAAAGGGGGTAATCAAAACTGTTGGAATTGGGTCATCAAATCAGTTGGCAGATTTAATGACTAAGGGTGTTTTAACCGGTCTACATGATGAGTTGTGTATGAAGCTTGGCATGTTTGATCCGTTCAGGTAATTAACTTGTGGGGGGGTGTTAAAAGGTTAATATAGATAGGTATTACCTTCGTTGCAAGTTAATAACCTGTTAATATAAGTTAGTTTGTCTAAATACATTAATGTTTGTATGGTTTTTTTTTTTGTGAGGTATTTGGGCTGATTGTATTGATCTTATTGGGCTGGACTCGCATAGAAGAAAAGGACAGCTGGGCTCGCATAGAAGGCCTGGATGTATTCCGGGTTATAAGGGATCCGTTCAGTCTATTGGAGCGTATATAAATGTGCATTGGGATCATGAGAAGAACTAACTGAATATCTCTCCCTGTTCGTTCGTATTTTTCTCATAGGCGATTTAGGGTTTCATTCTTGTAAGTGAATTACTTTGATTCACTGAGTGTTTCGAGGTCGTTTTGTGCAGATTATTGTGTTAATAATCTGCAGGTGAGAAGAATCTGAGAAATTGTTGTTCAGTTCATTGTTTGCTCCTGTAGTTTTTTGTATTCAGTGTTAATAAATCTTTGATTCAGATTTATTCGTTCTTGATACCTGTTCGTGACAAGATTGTATTGATAAAATGTTTTGTACAAGAGTAGGGTTACACAAAGATGGAGTTTATATAGAACCCCATATTACACATTAGCCCCTACACTATTTTTCCTTCTCTCCGACAGAAATAAGGGTTTCGGTATAAGTGATTGTTTTAGAGGCCCTAGTGAGGGGTTCAGAGGTGAGTTTGATATTTATGATCCCCCGTGAGTTTTGATAACTTTTTGTAGAATTGTATAATTTTTGTAGTGTGTCGTATTTGTTTTATTTTATTTTGAGTCTTAGTTAGTCTGTTTGAGTCTGTCTTGAGTTGGTACTGCTTGGTTTTTTTTTCTTGTTTTTGTTTATGCAGGTTTGAATATGTACCACCCGTACTCAATCTCCATTCGGGTGATTTCGGAGCTGTACACCAATTTCAAGGAGTTTACCAAGTGTACTAGTCAGAGTCAAAGCCGATCGCGACCAAAATGCTATACGATCGAGCCGGATTGGACAAGAGATTTGGAGCATATGTGATGATAAAACCAGCTAAGTCCTTTCCAATTTGCCCTTAGTCTTTTTATTCTTATTTATTTTTTCTTTCTTTCTCTGCGCCAACTGTCTTGCGACCTGCCTTCTGTGCTTTCTGTCGTCCAAAGGGAGTTAATTCCCTTGACTATGCACCATGAGATGTATATATATGAGATTCCTTTTGGTGCACCACTAGGTTTTCTTTTATATGCAGCCCACAAGAAAAATGTGCAGCCGTGTATATTTCTCTTCCATAAAAGTGGGTTGGGCCTGGCTCTCGACACTACTAACTGGCCTAAAAATAAACAAATAGAGGCAATGGCAGCTTTGTAATATTTGAATTTCATTGAAGGCATTTTTGTCTTTCTAACATGTGAAACAACAATCACACATTCAGATTCAAGTTTTGTCGTTTGGTGTGAGGGAATTAATTAACTTTCACTCTTTTGCTACTTTTAGAACCTCATTTTTTCACACTACATCACAATAAACTTTCAACATTCAGCTTATGGCGATAATGGTCCCTCGTACTTTATTAGATTATTCCTAACTTGGTGTTTATTTTTCTTTTCGCACTGGGACCTGGCAAAACACAAACTAAACAAATACGACTGTATAAAGACTAAAAATGACTCAAAAACTATAAAAATAAAATACAAAATACACGGGTAAATGACGGTGTTTTTCAACACATCAGACCCCTATCCTTCGGTGCAACAGCAGCGGTGACCTATATCCTCTAGTCTTGGGATCCGGGAGCACAACCAGACCATCAGCCTTTGCTGCCATCACCTTTGACCTTTGGCATCAACGTCTTGGCCACCCAGGACATGCATCTTTACAATTTTTAAAACATTCCAATAATGTTTGTTTTGATACTTTTACTAAACATGTTTGTCAATCTTGCGTTTTTGGCAAGAGTACTCGTTTACCTTTCTTTAATTCTAGTACTCCTATTTTTCAGCCATTTGATATCATACATAGCGACTTGTGGACCTCACCCGTACTTAGTACAGGGAGTCATAGATACTATATATTGTTCATTGATGATTTTACAAATTTCCTATGGACATACCCCATCTCTCGAAAATCGCAGGTTTACGACATCTTTTGTCACTTTTATAATTATATAAAAACCCAATTTGAGAGAAATATTAAAACACTACAATGTGACAACGGCCGTGAATTCATCAACCACAACTTCCAAACCTTCTTCAATCAACATGGTATGCGTTTTCGCCTATCATGCCCTCACACATCATCCCAAAATGGCAAAGCCGAACGTCAAATCTGAACCATAAACAACATGATCCGAACACTCTTTTCTCACGCCTCACTTCCCGCAAATTTTTGGGACCATGCCTTGGAAAGCACCACTTATCTTCTTAGTATTTTGCCCTCTAAATCACTTAAAAATAAAACCCTCACTGAACTCCTTTACCATCGTACCCCACTTACGATCACCTTCGGGTGTTTGGTTGTCTCTGTTACCCTCTCACACCGTCAACCACCATTAACAAATTACAAAACCGTTCCACCCGGTGTGTTTTCCCTGGCTACCCACCGTCCCATAGAGGCTATAAGTGTTTTGACCTTCAATCCAGACAAATAATTCTTTCTCGCCATGTGGCGTTTGACGAAACTACATTTCCATTCAAAAACCACATTCAACCACCTCCAAACTACTCCTTCTTAGACACTCACCTGAATCCATTATGTTGGCCTTATATTTCACCTAACCCCACTACCCATCCCACTCCCTCCCATTCGGCCCAACAACCCAGCAGCCCACCTCCCACTCCCCCTCCCTCATCGTTATCCGGCCCAGCCCACCAACACGCCACCCCATCCGCTACCTCAACCCAGCCACATCTCACGACCTCCTCTCCACCTCACCCACAACCACCCTCGCCCGACTCGCCCTCCACACCTGTCGCTACACCACCGCCTCCACCACCTCCCACCCTGACCATGCGGGCCCGTGCAATGGACGAGATTCGCAAACCCAAACAACATCTTAACCTTCACACCACCACCCGCACTCAAACCATTGTTCCTATTCCAAAAACACCCACTGATGCCTTGTCCGTTCCAGAATGGCTAACAGCCATGACTAACGAGTATAATGCTCTTATTAAAAACGAGACTTGGGAGTTAGTTCCGCGTGAACCTCATATGAATGCCATTCGTAGCATGTGGTTGTTTAAACATAAATTTAAATCTGATGGGTCTTTGGAATGATACAAAGCTCGGTTAGTTTGTGATGGCAGGTTACAGCAGGTCGGCGTTGATTGCGGAGACACGTTTAGCCCAGTGGTTAAACCGGGCACCATACGTACTATTTTATCTATTGCTCTGTCTCAGGCTTGGGAGGTTCATCAACTAGATGTAACCAATGCATTTCTCCACGGCACTTTACAGGAAACAGTCTATATGTACCAGCCTATGGGATTTCGACATCGAGGCAAACCTACACTTTTGTCAGAATTGGAAGGTTCAGAATCAGAAAAAACACAGGAAGCCTTCTTATAAAGACAAAGAAGATGAAACTTATCACCAAATCAGTGTTACCATATCAGTTTAAATCATTCTAAAATCATTAATAAATTTGTTTATTAGCACTAATTTCACATGAAAGCTTAGAAACTACCTTTATTACATCAGGAACCCATCATTTTATACAGCATTTAGCAACTATTATTCAAGGTTCAAAAGATCACATGATAACAGTAAATGACAAAAAAAAATGACCAATAAGCGGAATACCTTAATAATTTTTAAAGAGGGTTTTTTGAGGTGTTTTTAGTGTTTGTGAACTTGAATCTTTTGCTTGAAGCCGGTGCCCACCGAGGCATGTTTTATTTGAACAATATGCAGTGATGAGAGTGTTGTCTACTACTGTTATGCTTCTTTTATCACCACTGCATCCTCATTTAATATGGCCATGTTCTGTTCTCGATGAATCAATACAAAAAAAAGATAGGATTTTGAAAGTGAAGAAGAGGGGTTTTAACCAAAACTATAAATTAGGGTTCCTAACCAACAGTAACTGAAATAGATATAAGAATACATAACCTGTTGTGGACGCCGGAGAGCCGCCATAAACCCCGCCGCCATGCACGGCGGATCCCCTCTGTCATGTCGATGCCGGAGAGCCTACTCTGTTTCTGTCTCCCATCTTCAGTTTCTTCTCTGGTCTCTGGCTATGAAACCCTCTTTGTCAATGCAGCAGACGGTGGGTTTTTTTATGCGTGCCAAGTGGGCTGACATAAGCCATACACCTGGTTTCCAAAAACGTGGGCCAATTGAATGGTGACAACACCTATGTGTCACTATTCATTTGGCTTGTTTTATTAATAGATATTAATATTAATATTAATATTAATATATAAAATTACATTTATTCAACCCGTGTAATACACGAGGTTCTAACCTAGTAATAACATATATAAAACTAGAGTTAGAAGTTCTTAATTAACTTGACATTTCATATCAAACATATATAGAGTTAGACGTTCATAATTAACTTTACGTTTAATGATAATTCATTTGGATTTCAAATTTATTTAACAATTAACCTAATAATAAATAATAAAAAACAAATAAAATGTTACAATAAGTAAATAGGGGTAAAGATCCTGTACAAATAGCCTTATTGTACAAAACGTACGAAAGAAGTTAAAAGGTGAAAAATACGGTGACATTTTCGTAATTATTTTACTCATAATTACCCTACAGGATCAAAATTACTCTACAAGATCAATATTACCCTACAAGATCATTTGTAGCCTAATTATGATACTCTACAAAATTACCTTACAAGATTATTTGTAGAGTAATTATGATAGTCTACAAAATTACCTTACGAGATCAAAATTACCCGACAAGGTCATTTCACAAAATTACCCTACAAGATCAAAATTGCCCTACAAGATCATTTGTAGGGTAATTTTGATAATTACTCTACGAGTAAATACTTACGAAAATGTCACCGCGTTTTTTACCTTTTCATTCCTTTCGTACGTTTTGTACGATAGGGTCTATTTGATCTTTTGCCAAGTAAATAGTATATCAAAGTCCAATTTTTAAGTTTATATCTTGATGACCGTATGTTTTAACCTATTACATTATATTTATCCATTCATGTAATACACAGGTTAATTCAACTCGTGTAACACACGCATTTTTTTAAGATATAACTTTTTAATTACTTAGTAAATAAATTACTTTTTATTCAACCCGTGTAACACATGGAGTTCTAACCTAATAATATATATTAATACAATCTCTGCAAATAGGAAAATTTCAATTGTAAAACATAGGTAAAGTTGTCAGGCAATTGGATAGAAATGAATGGATGAGAATTTATTTATATAAAATATTATATGCATGAATTATTCATACAAATTGACCTTTACAAATCTCCTCAAATTTTCTTAATAAGAACCTTCCATGTTCCTCTATAAATTGAAAACTTCATTGGCTGGCAATAGGTAACCTGTAGGTAACCTGCTAAGACACGATAAAAGAAAAGTACACCATGTGATTTTTACGTTTTTAAAAATAATCAAAATTTGAAAGTTAGGATCCATTATTTCTCCTTCTAGGTGCATAAAATATACATCTGTCTTATAGACATTGGATATAAAGTAGTTAAACGAGTCGTATTCATGTTTAAAATTTTTGTTGTTCGCGTTATCAGATACCTGTTAAACCTGCTAAGACATGATTTGCCAGCCATGCTTCATCCTCTTGCAAAACCACTCTCAACCTTCTTCATAAACTACACCATTTCCATCACCTTCCTACATCTTTGAGCCTCGATTCAATTGACCATCCGTTCGTTTCTTACTCCGATTATGATTGTCATTTGGCTTGACAACATGCGATAAGTTTATTGTCACACCCTGACCGATGGCGGAAACATCGGGGCGTGGCACTAGGCGAACCAGATTGCTCAAGAGATCTATAACAACTAAATGTTACCAATATTTTTAAGGTCAATTGTCCCATACCAATCAACAAATATTCGACAAATAATTATTATAGATAATGAGTTTCTCTCAAACAAAGCAAGTTCGACAACCTAGGTTTTCTAATTGATGTAGTTTCTAGACTGCCTATCTTGATTCCACAAAAGACCGGCACATACAGCATCCTAGACACCTGTCACATACGTTAAAATAAAGTCAGTACACATAGTTTAAAGGTGAGCATACAAGTTTAATAGCATATAGTATAGCGAAAGCGATTTACTCATAACCAGCATTTAACACGTAGAAATGTGAAGAGAGTAAGCTATCGACAATGAAATATGCAACCGATATGACTGCGAGTTGTAGAATGCGCAACACATTATCAGCACTGTGACCATGTGAAGTGAATCCCTTAACAACCCCTGTCCACGACAGGTGCTGAGTCCAAACTATAGTACCATCGTTGCTAAGGTGTCAGACAACAATCATTGTGTAATCATAACATACAAGCATTCATGGAAGACACGTATAACATGCAGAGCGGTTAG
Source organism: Helianthus tuberosus (assembly GCA_030545235.1). Lineage (NCBI taxonomy): Eukaryota > Viridiplantae > Streptophyta > Magnoliopsida > Asterales > Asteraceae > Helianthus > Helianthus tuberosus. Next base: position 27,449 of record JARYGA010019144.1, read on the forward strand.
CGTTTAAAAGTGTTTGCGTTGTGTGTCGATGTGCTTTGATATAGGTAACGTATGTAACACCCAAAAGTGCATTAAGCAAAAAGGGATCGAGTATACTCACTGTGCGTTGGTAATGCTAAACACATACTGTATTGGATTGAAGGGAGCGCTTAGAGTTAGCTTGATCAGAGAACGATAGTGTAAGTGTTGAACAACGTATAACGGTACGTCGAGTGAGATGATTGATCGGATGGTGGTTCGATCGGACGACCGTCCGGATGGATGGTCATCCGGACGGATGACCATTCGGTCAGTTGGTCATTCGATTTGTAAATTGTTTGAACTTTTGAAGTTTTCGTTGTAGTATAAATAAAGTCATTTGATCGGATGGTCATCCGGACGGATGGCCGTTCGATCGGATGGCTATTCGATTGAAAAGCTGATATTCTTTGAAGTTTTGAAAATTGTTTAAGTGTTGAACTTACAGGTCACCTGGTCGAATAGTCGTTCGATCGGATGGTCATCCGGTCGGACGGCTATTCGATCGGCGATCTGATGTTTTGCAACTTTTGTAAAATCAGCTAAGTTGAAAAGTTTTGCGGTTTAACCGAGACGGTGTGACGCCGTGTCAAACAACGGAAACCACTCCAAGTTCAGCTCAGCCGATCGAATCGGAATCACCCCGTTCAATCAGACTTAACTGTTCTTGACGGAGTTTCATGTTCAACCCAAGAATCGGTTGTCTCTTCGGTAGAAATCCATTCTCAGACCGGTTCTCCACTAGAGAATGAGTAGAGAGCCTGAACGAGTCCAGATTCTAATGGCTCTGAGTGAAAAGTGAAAGATGTTGAAGAAAAGTTTTGAAACAGTTTGAAAATGTTTAGATCTAGTCGAAATTAGTGTGAAAACATGTAGAAATCCTTTAGATCCGAACCGTTCTTGACAAGATGAGGTCATTCAACAGTGTTCATCGGAACCCGTGATGACGTCACCTTGTACACCTTAGGTTCATAGGATACGCTGGCGCAGGATCAAGAGAGAGAAGACTAACACTTAGGAATCTGAATAATCTGAAGATGCCCATTAACTTTATGTTTTCTGAATAATATGTATTAGACATTCGGGCTTACTCAAACTTGCTTATAAACCACTCTGAGCCCACTCATTAGATTTTTATTTTTTTACCTAAGTGGAAACTTCTAGGAGGCCACCCCTATCCGATTGACTCACCCAATCACATGTAATCGTATCTCTTATTTGAAAAGACAATGATTTAGATTGTAAATTTTAGTTGTGTTGATTGACGATAGCACGAGTGAGAGGGGGCACTTTGACTCATGCTTAGAGTATCCACAATAAGGAGCACAAAAATCATCTAAAAACGTACATAGTCACATCAGTAAAACAATCATCATTTAAAAACACTCAAAACCCACCCAATAAGGAATCTTAAAAACACCTAAAAACAATGTCACATCATCAACACCTTTTACATTTACTTTTTTTTTTTAATTATCAATCTTATAATTTTAATTAACTATATTAAAATTTAAAAATATAAAACTTTACTATCATAACATTATAATTTAAAGACATCTGATCTATTTGAGTAAATTACGATTTTGGTCCCTGTGATTATATCACTTTTACCCTTTTAGCCTAAAAAATAATCTTTTAACATCTGAACCCTTAGCGTCTTTTTTTTAACCATTTTGGCCCCTAACACTAACCCCATCCATTTCCTTTTATGGGCCAAGAGCGTTATAAAAAAAGACGTTGGAGGCTCAAATGTTAAAAAAATTCTTTTTGAGCTAAAAGGGTAAAAGTGATATAACCAAAAGGGCCAAAATTGTAATTTACTCGATCTATTTTATAGCAATTTATGATAAAGATTTTTTTTTTAATTAGTTCGTATGTAGTGGGACGCCATGGACAAGACTTTGTGGGTGATAGCACCCGCCACACCATTACAGGCGGCGCTATGGGGTAAAATTTTGAGCCCAGCGTTATGCCTATAGCGGCATGAGAGGAGAATTTTTTTCAAAAAAATGACCGTTCAACAGTCAGAAAGTTTAAAAAGAATTTAGTTCATTTTCCAATCTCTAAATACACCCCATATCTCCCATTTTTTTTAAATTCATCACACTCTCATTCTATCTTCTCAACATTTTTTTTATAAAAATCTAGAAATTACTCCCACTTTCTTCTAAAAAAATGGGTTCCCCATCGGAAGATTCGTTCACCGATATTTCCCGAAGATTTTTTTCACCCGAAGAAATCGCGGAGGAGGAAGAAGCGGTTACGAGTGCATGTACTCTCGCGATACAAGCAATGGAACACGTTCGGCGTTCTCCTCCACGCCCCATTTTGAGGCGCACCTATATCTTGCGAGATCGTGAAGCCGCAAACGAGCGTTTGATGAAAGACTATTTTGATCCCACACCGGTTCACGGACCCAATGTTTTTAGACGGCGGTTTCGGATGAGTCAAAGGTTATTTTTGCGCATTAATAATGATTTGGAAGCTAAGTATGATTTTTTAAGCAAAGATTGGACGCACGAGGATATTTAGGGTTCACCTCAATTCAAAATACACGGGTAAATGACGGTGTTTTTCAACACATCAGACCCGTGTATTTTGTATTTTATTTTTATAGTTTTTGAGTCATTTTTAGTCTTTATACAGTCGTATTTGTTTAGTTTGTGTTTTGCCAGGTCCCAGTGCGAAAAGAAAAATAAACACCAAGTTAGGAATAATCTAATAAAGTGCGAGGGACCATTATCGCCATAAGCTGAATGTTGAAAGTTTATTGTGATGTAGTGTGAAAAAATGAGGTTCTAAAAGTAGCAAAAGAGTGAAAGTTAATTAATTCCCTCACACCAAACGACAAAACTTGAATCTGAATGTGTGATTGTTGTTTCACATGTTAGAAAGACAAAAATGCCTTCAATGAAATTCAAATATTACAAAGCTGCCATTGCCTCTATTTGTTTATTTTTAGGCCAGTTAGTAGTGTCGAGAGCCAGGCCCAACCCACTTTTATGGAAGAGAAATATACACGGCTGCACATTTTTCTTGTGGGCTGCATATAAAAGAAAACCTAGTGGTGCACCAAAAGGAATCTCATATATATACATCTCATGGTGCATAGTCAAGGGAATTAACTCCCTTTGGACGACAGAAAGCACAGAAGGCAGGTCGCAAGACAGTTGGCGCAGAGAAAGAAAGAAGAAAAAAAGAAGAATAAAAGAGGGAGGTATTATTAGTTTGGAACCCGGTTAGATTTAAACATTAAACTTTGTTCTCTTCATTATTAAACATGATGGTTATTTTGAACATTGTTTATTTGTTTTTATTTACTATGAGTGGCTAAACTTTTTATGGTTGCCTAGGGTTGATGACCTAGATGATTGTTTAAATGAATAACTTTTGGTTTTGAATGAATGTGATGATTTAAAAGTTATAATTTTTGAATCCGATTCTAATTATTTGTGTGTTGGTTTTGATTAGTTTGATAATTTATTTGTTGGTTCCATTGCTCTAGATAATTAGATATATACTTTAGAGCCGGGAGTCAGTCTAGGTTGTAATCTTTCGGTCTAGACCTTGAAGGTGAGAAATCTAATTCAAGTTTAATAATTATTAAAACCAATTAATTAAAACGTGCAATCTTTTCTAGAGGTGAGAAATCTAATCTAGAATTGCTAGGTTATTAGCTGGGCGTTGTTTGGTAGTTTGGGTGGCCGATAACTCGGGTTCATCTGTTTATTCGCGTCTAGAGTTTCCTAGGGTCTCGGTGTTCTTAGTTATTTCTGCTTCATAATTTGAGGGTTTTAGTAAATAAATTGCTTTATACCTGATAGTTGTGGGACTTGGTGGTCGATAACTCGAGTCAATCCTTTTTAGCACTTCATCACTTGTCATATTGTCAGGTTCGGTTTGCCTTCCGGGGGTTTATCGGGTTAGGCATAGTCTTCATTCGAAACCAAGGTTAGGATTTTATTCATGAGTCTAGGGATTCTTGCCTAGGTAACCTATTTTTCTCATACTTGAGTTCCAGTCCAGTCTCTAGTTGTTTGCGCTTGCTGCTGTTTGGTCGTCTATTTATTTTAATTGCTTTTTAGTTTAAACACATTTTTCTCAAAACAAAACCAAATTATTAGGCTAGGGGTCGATAGAGGTTTAGTATCAAGAGTCGCTAGATTGTGTCCACGGTTCGATACTCGGACTTACTTGTTTTACTACTTACGACCGGTACACTTGCCGGTAGTGTGTGGTTTATAGGTTTTTCCAATTTTTAAAACTTGTTGAATTTAACTAATACATATTTCACACATCAGGGTCTGGGTCTTGTAGTCCTTCACAGGAAAACCAAACAGGTCAAATTCAACAGAAACAGAATTGTCGGTGGTGAACCGACGGACATAGATAAGGTTTTTGACAAGTTTAGGGGCGTATAAGACATTTTTAAGGACAAAGGGTGGGAAAGGTGGTGGTAAGATTTTTGTGCCATGTCCGAGTACAAGGATGGTTGAACCATCACCAACAAGTATTGACTGAGGAATGCTATTATTAAAAAAAGATTGGTAGTTACCTTGCGTGTTCCCCGTGGTTGAAGTCGCCCCTGTGTCCATGTATTGAGTAGCGTCCGGTTGGTTCAGGGACATGCTGTACATTACCTGCTCAATATCAGTGGGTGCATAGGCTGTATAGGCTTGGTTGGTGGTATTGGTCCTGGGGCCGAGAATACCGTTGGTGGAATTAGAGTTGGCAGGAGGTTTGGGTCCAACAGTAGGATATGGACATAGTGGCATGGGCCAATTGGTCCAGGTAGGTGTAGGAGCCCAAGGATATGGGTAATTCGGCCAGGAGGGCCAATTAGGAGGCTGTTGGTGATATGCGGGGTAGCGGCCACGTCCACACGGCTGACCACCACGGCCTCGGCCTCGGCCTCCACGGCCCCTGCCACGGTTTCGTTCAGAAGAGACGGGTCCAGTTCGGTTTTCGGAGGCAGGAGAACGAGTGGTGGATGTGTGTAGCGCGGTACCGGCGGACTGAGATGCAAGCAAGGCGGCTTCGGCTTTCCGTTGTTCAACCATGATGACTTTCGAACGTGCTTCGTAAAAGGTTGGTAGCGGATTCATGTTCTGAAGAATAGTTGCGATTCCTTCATACTGTTCGGGGAGGCCTGCTATGAGTTGTAAAACCAGATCATCATTGTTAAAGGCTGACCCAACACTTGTCAACTGATCAGCCAACGATTTCAGTTACTGGCAGTAAGCCGAAACACTTGGAAAACCGTATAGGCGGGTATTTGAGAACTTGTGTTTATGGTGAATAGCCCGGGCGCTTTTATTATCTTAAAACATATTCTCCAGTGCAACCCAAGCATCATATGCGGTGTGGGTTTTGTCGAGGATGGTGAGCAGCAAGTCATTAGAGATCGTCCCGTATATCCATTGAAGTACAATGGCAGCAAGTCATTAGAGATCGTCCCACTGATTTTCTGTGGAGGAAGTGGAGGATTTTTCTTTATCGGTTGTTTCTTTAGAGGTGGTGGTTTGTTGAGAGGCAGATTTGGGTTGAAGATGTTGATGGACTTCGAAAGCACAGCAGTGGAGCAGAAAGAGGGCACGCCAGGATTCATAGTGGCTGGTGTCGATTTCAAGGGTGATAGGGACCAGAGTTTTGATGTTGGTGACAATAGTTGCAGGATGGATTTTGGTTTCCATTAGAAGGAGGGGGCAAGGTATTCAAGATGAAGAAGATGGAGGGCTGCGGCGGTCAGAAGTAGGGCCGGCAGAGGAAAGAAAGAGAGGGGGATCGAGACCTAGTCTCGTGATACCATGTAAGATGGGAGGATCCTTGATCCACTCCCTCAAAATGCCATTCAATATATAAACCAATTACAGTAACTACAATCCCTTATTTTAGGGATGAGATTATATGCCTAATATACACCGAAAATATGCTAACTATATGCCTATGCTATTAATATCTTTAAAACTTGGTGTATTACACGGGTTATATAAATTTAACTTTGTATAGTAAATAATAAAAAAAGTTAAATTTTTAAAAACCTCGCGTTTTAATCACGAGTTGAATAAATATAATTTTGTATACCAAATAATAAAAAAGTTATATTTTTAATAAATTAGGATAATATCTAATATTAATTTATTATTGATATATCTAATATAAGATAGGTAGGAAAGAGAGGTATTTGCTTTAAAATATACTAAATTAACAATTTAGATTTGAGGATAATATTTTATTAAAGTATGATAAGATTTAATATTAATTAATTTATTATTTATTTAGTTAATATAAGATAAGTATATATTTAAGGATACCTTCAATGAATGACACGTGTCCAAAAGTTGGTTTCTTTTATTATAGTAGATACATCTTATTTTGTTATATGTGAATATTTATGTATTTTATTGTTACTTGTAGTTTTAATTAAAAAAAGAGTATTTATGCTTATTTTGTTATTACTTAAATACGTTCATGTGGCATAGTATTAATTTTAGTTAATCTAATATTCTAATCTAACTAATAATAAACAATTTCAATTAACGTGATACTCAGCTACTCACAGTTTTACTAAATTCTATTTTAAAATACCTTTACTAAACTTTTTCACAAAATAAATATAACTAGAATTAAGGACCCGAGCTTTGCGTCGGGACCGTTAAACCAAAAAAAAGTAAAAGCGAAAGTGTTGAAGGCGTGTTAACTCATAAAAATTAGATCGAAACTTAAAACATAAAAAAGAATAACTAAGTCAGCTTAGCACTCGCGAGTTGTGACGGTACCGTTAAACCACAAAAAATAGACATAAAAACGTTGAACCACACACACGTGTTGTAGCGTATTTACTCACAAGACTTAGACCGAAATGTAAAATGACAAATTTGTAAAAGATAAAAAGTATTAATGATCAAAGTTGAAAGTGGAAAATTATTGGGGTTAGAGTGAAAACTAAAGAGGTTGAAAAACTAAATTAAAAGATGAAACTAAATGGTTTAAAAGTAAAATAAAGTAAGAAAGAAAGAAATAGCATGGATATAAGAAATGCATGTGTATAAGATTTGATGTATAGTTGGATATGTAGCAAGAAAATGATGCATTATGAACTTGTAAGCCAAGCTTAAAAAAGAAAGAAATAGCATTGATATAAGAAATGCATGTGTAGGTATATATGGATATAAGATTTGATGTATAGTTGGATATGCAGCAAGAAAATGATGCATTATGAACTTGTAAATCAAACTTAATTGTTTGTAAAAAATTGAATAGTACTTTTGCCTCACAAACCAAATTTGCTGATTAATACAGGGTAAATATTATGTTTTCTTTTACTTACCAAAATTTGATAGACATTGAAATTTAATAAATCCAATAAATTTTGATTTAAATATTAGTAGATGTATAATTCATGTAATTGCAAATACATAAGATGGGATTATTAATTTAGTTATGTTAATTAAATCTTGGCAAGATATATATGGAACACGAATACTTTTTTTATTGAATAATTATTTTTTTGGTAGTGGTCTTTAAAAGTTCGGTTTATTTGTGAGCAACTACTTTAATTGTGAACACTAGTGAACTAATTCTAACTCTGCATTATCAATACACAGGTGTAAATCAATGATCAGAATTTGATAATGAAAATACACTAGTGTATTTTACGATTTAATGATGTAAATCAATAGTCAGAATTTGTTCATTCAGTTCACAAATACACTAGTGTTCAATCTAAAACCCCACCCCTGGTCTTTAATTTGTAAATGATTAATTTAAAAGTATACGTCAATACCGATCATCCCCATGAGATATATTTGGGAACCTTCTCTAGTTTTATCATTTAAAAAAGTAGATATATTTGAAGTTTAAGAAGTTTATCTAATCTAATTATAATAAATGGGATAACTCTATTTAGATCGAAAAAATACACTTAAAGAGCTTCTCATTTAATGACATGTGTTCTCATATGATTTATTTTATTATATAGTACCAGCGGTAAGACCCGTGCGCAAACACGGGTGGTTTCTTAGAAAACTATGCATAACAAATATAAATGATGAATATGGTTATATTTATAGACTTATAAATAGATAAGTCAGTCGGTAAATACTTAAAGTTTAGAGTATAAAAAATACAAAAATATACAAAACACTATTTAAATCAACAGTCGTTTCAATTCCCAAAACACTATTTTAACCCAATAGTGGTTTTAAACTACCGTTTTAACTCAACAGCTGTTTCAACCACAGTTTTCTCCACAACACTCTGCTTTAACCCAACAGTGGATTCAAACATCTGTTTTCATCCATTTGTTGACCAAAGTCAACAGATATATCAACCACTGTTTTATTTTCAAACATCTGTTCACAACAACAGAGCTTTCATCATTTAAACAGACCTTTGCCAATATTACAAGCTTTTAAACTCTCAAACCTAAATATTCGTTTAACTAATTTAAATAACAAACATGGTTAATAATTTTAACACAACTAATTATATAAAATATGAAACTGTCAAACAAAGGTAACTATTTAATAAACAAACTTCAAAACAGCAAACAACATTCAGTAAAATACAACATAATAATTTCTAATCAATGGGCGAAACAGTAGTCTCGATAAATAAAGCTCATTCGGATCATTGTAGTTGTCAACATGTTGGAGGTATTTCAAAACTTCATTGCTCAGATCAACTTCAACCATATCCCCCCAATTTCAACTTCATCCTTAAATACTTAAAGTTTAGAGCATAAAAATACAAAAATATATAATTTATTAATCGTTTGTAAACGAAATAACATTTGCATTCAAGCATGTTCCTTCTCCAAAAAACAATATTTTAGCCAACAGTCGTTTCAATCCCCTTCAACCTCCACAAAACACTATTTTAACCCAACAGTGGTTTTAAACCACCGTTTTAACCAAACAGCGGTTTCAACCACAGTTTTCTCCACAACACTCTGCTTTAACCCAACAGGGCTTTCAAACATCTGTTTTCATCCATCTGTTGACCAAAGTCAACAGATGTATCAACCACTGTTTTATTTTCAAACATCTGTTCACAACAACAGAGCTTTCATCATTTAAACAGACCCTTGCCAATATTACAAGCATTTAAACTCTCAAACCTAAATATTCATTTAATTAATTTAACTAACAAACATGGTTAATAATTTTAACACAACTAATTATATAAAAACTACAAGTGTCAAACAAAGGTAACTATATAATAAACAAAGTTCAAAACAGCAAACAACATTCAGTAAAATACAGCATACTAATTTCTAATCAATGGGCGAAACAGTAGTCTCGATTAATAAAGCTCCTTTCGGACCATTGTAGTTGTCAACATGTTGGAGGTATTTCAAAACTTCATTGCTCAGATCAACTTCATCCATTTCCCCCCAAATGCTTGTTATCAGCCACTTGTTGTTTTCAATTATATTAGTCCTTCAGCGCCTATCTACATAATCAACTACACGAGGATTATTGAAAGCAAACACCTTGATCCAGCCTTCTTCTTCATATCTGAGCAAATCAGCAGTTAGCTCAACAGACTTTCCAATAACAATCAAATGCAGCCTCTTTGCGATGGTTAAAATATGCCCTTGGCAAGATTGACTACGATACTCTCTGGAAAACGAAGCATTCTAAAAGTCTCAGAAAGAACATCGAAAGCAACGATGTTCCTCTCACCTAGTGGATACCAATAATTTGAAACCATGAAATATATGCTTTTATTAGCATAAATTCCTAGAGACCATGAATAACCGCTTGAACCATAATTATTTACTCTACCGAAATTTATTGTTCTCCATGACTCACGACGTCGTGAGTAAACATGAGCAGTAGCCACATTACGGTAACATCTGATGTTCAGCACTTTCAGATCATTGGATTGATCAAAATAAATTCCACCGGTATCAGACTTTCGATCTTGAATATATTTAAGTAGTCATCAGACAAAACCTTATAGCGCCGGGCAGTTGGATTCCAAAGGATCAGCTCACAACAAATCCCTTCATTGCAAACTAACAACAATCCATTAAATGACGATAGAATACGTAAGAAGGTAGGGTGGACATTGTTAGGAAAACTTAAGGTTTTGCTTGTAACGACATCCAAATTACCAGCTACTATGTTGTCAACGACAATTGACGTGTCTTTAAAGGAGAGTAGTTTCTTTTTAGTGAATCTCCACTTCGGAGAGCATGCATCATCTCAAATGCATGACTTGACAGTTCCCTATAAAAATTCTTGGAAAGACATTTCAAACGACCAATATCTTCTGCAGAGAGCCTTGTGAAAATTTCATCAACAATCACTTGAAACCCAATGTTTTCCATTTTGCAGTGAACAAATGCATGTTTGAAAGCCAACGAAATTGTAATGATATTGATAAACAAAAAACTTTGAAGATGATTGAGTAGATGGATGAAAGTGGTAATGATGAAAGCCTCTGCCAAATGTATTTTATATACCCAATGAAGGCGGTTATGACTAAATACATCGTCAGACTAATTTATTGTTAAAGAATATGATGCGACGATGGTTAGGCTTTTAATGCAAAACATTTCAAAAGTGTGTTTCCATGGGAAAAGTATAAAATTAAACACATTATCATAATTACAATTAACCTCTTCATTTACCATAAGACAAAAGTGAGTGAGTGACATGCATTAATTGCAAATTACATATCCCCAGGCATTTTGAATTTTAAATTACCGGCAATTTTAAGACATCTGCTAAGGTATACGTTTGCCATAGGAAACATCTGCTAAGTTATACTTTCTTAAAGATGGGGAGTGGTTTGCCCTTTCGAATGTGGGTCAGACCTTTGACATTTGAATATAGGGCAGTGGTTTGAAATTAAATGTATTTTAAAGTGATTTAAATATTCCGATTTATGATGCAGTAATGACATAAGAAAAGCCTTGTTGGACAACCTCTATGGCTGCCACACCAGCTTTTCTTATGCCACATCAGATGTTCTCTTTGGGCAGAGTTTACCTCTCATAGACATTTTAGAAAAGCAGATGTTGTGTATTTGTAACTGAGAGGAAATTCTTCAAAAAACTGTTAACTTACCAAATAATAAAAAATACTAAAATTTCAAACCTCTGACATGAGTATTTGCGAACCTTTGTTAGGCAACAACATATGTTGCCAACAGTAGCAAGTCAAACACCCGTTAGATTAGCAGAAGATCACTACTAAATAGATGCATGTGTATTTGCAATTGAATTCTTCAAAAAGCTCTGTTAGGCAACAACAGATGTTAGCAACAGTAGCAAGTCAAACAGCCGTTAGATCAGCAGATGGTGATTTCGAGCAGATGTTCTCTTTTGGCAAACTTTAACTTTGACAGATCTATACAGAAACATAAATTGATTCAACATCAACATAATCTAATCAAACTCAGAGACAATTTCACATCTACATCAATACCGATCTGCAATAATCAGATGATATTAAAAATTACATAATAATACTTATGCACCTTAAAATTAGTAAAAATAAAATGCTCCACAAACATTAATAGCATTAAAATTTAATTATGAGGATTAAAAGATCAACAATTACATCGAGTACTGAACAACAAAACTTTAAAATCTAACAACAACACCAAGAAATTTAGGAATCTAACATCAAAAATTAAGTGCTTCTAGCTTCAACTCCATCGAGTACTGAACTTCTCAATGTATATCTTTGACAATCTCCATGAACTCCACGGAAGTATTGAAGGCATCACCGTCAGATTTCTGGAAACCTGGTCTCTTGTGAACAGACCAAGATGCAGTACATCAAAACACTTCTTCGGCTGTTGAAGAGTAGCCCGATCCTCATATACTTAATCCTCAACTTGCTTGATAAAGAGCTGCTTTAAATCATCGGAGCCTGCAGAAGTGTATACATTCTATACATCAAAATTCCAAACTTTATGCTTATTTTAATACAAAAAGGGCAGGAAAGAACAAACTGAATCTACTTATATATCTTATTAGATAAAATCTTATCTTAAAACAGTAGCAGATCCTTTCTTGCGTTTAGTAGGAACCACTGTGGGTTCTACATCATTATCATCTGCCCAAGTCAATTATAATTATCATTTAGTCATAAGCAAAAATTATTTTAACTGTACATTTAATAATCTTTCTTTGTGTTTAATTTGATTCCATCAAAATCCACACTAAGATATTCTGAAACCATTATGACTCCACAAATACTTCTACCACTGGTCGCTCGAAGAAAACAGAGCTGGAATATATCAACAGTTTAAAATCCACAAACCTAAAATAACCCGCAGATGATTGTATGAATTTCAAACAACTACGATTAGACTGAAATATAAAACGAGAATTAGAGTAGATCACTTCAAAATTAAAAATTAAAAATTTCAAAATTAGAGTAGCAAAAAAACATACTTTAAACGATGTTGGAACAATGATGCTGGAAACAACTGTAGAACAATCATCATCATCATCTGCTTAGATCATTCACAATCATCATTTAGTCATAACTCAGATAAAAACAATTAGTAAAAATCAAAAACCAAAACAAACATAATTATATATATGACATTACCATCATCAAGGCAAACCACATATCCCCAAAATTTGTTCTGAAAGTGGGTCAGAGAGGGCTTCCGTTTTCTCTTATTCTTTATGAACAAATGTCGAGTATTGAGAAGAAGGGATTTGAGAGAGAGATACATTGGAAATGTGGGTTGAAAATACAAAAGCAGAGAACACGAGAGTGTAAATATGAAGAGTGAAATGAGAAAAAAAAAACCTTTATATAAGAAGATGATTGACAGAAGTGAGTGAGTGACATGCATTAATTGCAAATTACATATCCCTAAACATTTTGAATTTGAAATTACCGGCAATTTCAAAACATCTGCTAAAGTATACGGTTGCCATAGGAAACATCTGCTAAGTTATACTTTCTTAGAGATGGGCAGTGGTTTGCCCTTTTGAATGTGGGCCAGACCTTTGAAATTTGAATATAGGGCAGTGGTTTGAAACTAAATGTATTTAAAAGTGATTTGTATATTTCGATTTATGATCCAGTAATGGCATAGGAAAAGCCTTGTTGGACAGCCTTTATGGCTGCCACCTCAGCTTTTCTTATGTCACTTGGTTTTTCTCCTTTTATAGAAAGTATAGAAAGATATAAATATAGATTTCTAGTTATTATTATTTTTATTATTCGGTTATTACAATATAGCCTTATGCAATGTTTTTAAACACGGACCGGGCCGACCGGTCGGACCGGTCCGGCTGGGAGCCGGGAACCTCATCGGGCCGGGTCTTGCATTTAACCGGTTTCAACATCGACCCGGAGGTCGGGCTGGGATCCGGGCGGTCGGGCCAGCGGTTCATCTATTTAAGGTCGGGCCGGTGCTACAAGCTCTGATACAAGCTCTGGTGAATCCCGTAATATAAGAGTAATAACATTCGGCGATTTGTGAAATTGGGGATGTCTGGCAAGTTTGGAAAAGAGATCTACCGATTGTTTTCTTCAGAAATTACGAGAATGAAAAGGCAATGTAGTGGCGTTGTGATGTTCAGGAAGTATGGCATCAAACTTTCAATTTTATGGAATTGTGAAGAAGGGCTATAAATGATGAAAAGGAAAGGTTAACAATTTGACAGTCATGCATTGGAAACGATAAATATTAAAAAAGTCAAATGTGATTAATTCAATTTTCAAGTAGGTGATGAAACACTGGTTAACACTGCGGTTGATCAGCGGGGTTATTTCTCTAGTGGGTTCAATCTCTCTTCCTACTCGTAAGATGGTCCGTTTCCTGCAAAACAGTAACACCGTTAGTCTCGTTAAGAGGGGAGAATGGGGGTTTCCCTCTTAACCAGGCTCCGGCGTGAGAATAAGTAATGTTCCGTGGAAGGGTAAACAGTGTGTGTTGAGTGTGAGAATATAGAGAACAAGATGATCAACCTGGATGATGAAGGGTCCTATTTATAGCCGGAGGGTGAAGAAGGGAAGGAGCAGCAGTGCCAGCTGTAGACGCGCGCTAGCTGTCCAACCAAGGGGAATATCCTCTTGGTCTCCTCTGCTGTGGTCAGTGTAGTGGTACACGTGGCGCGCCTGTATTTGCTTAATTTGGAAACATCATACTGGTGCTGTCGGGTTGCTCCTTGACCTGTTGCAGGTCCACTTGGCGCTTGCTGGCTGGTGACACGTGTTGTCCTTTATGTCGGATTGGGGATCTTTGGTGTCACCTAGATATCTTCCAGAAGCTTCTAGAAGCTTCTGGGTGATACCGTTGATGTTAGCGCCACGTAAGATGGAAAAAGTGGTGTGGTCCTTGCCATGTTGGCAAGGAATTGGGACCATACCTCTTCAAGTCCCCCCAGTCCAGTGTGCCTTCTAGTTGAGTTGATCGTCTAGGAGGGATTCTGGACTTATGAAGGTAGTGCTTGTTATGGTGTGAGGTTTTTATGGGTTCTCTCACGGATTTGCCTTTGATGAGCTAACGGCGCATGGTGTCCAGGCGTATGGGTTTTGGGCTTCCTTGTGAGAGTGAGCCAAACGGACGCATGGCGCACGGCGCATGGGTTTTGACTCATTGCGAAGTTGAGCCAAATGGACGCATGGCGCACGGCGCATGGGTTTTGACTCATTGCGAAATTGAGCCAAATGGACGCATGTTGCACGGCTCATGGGTTTTGGGCTCCTTGTGGAAGTGAGCCAAATGGACGCATGGCGCACGGTTGTGGAAGTGAGCCAAATGGACGCATGGCGCACGGCGCATGGGTGTTGACTCAATGCGAAATTGAGCCAAATGGACGCATGGTGCACGGCGCATGGGTTTTGGGCTCCTTGTGGGAGTGAGCCAAATGGACGCATGGCGCACGGCGCATGGGTTTTGACTCAATGCGAAATTGAGCCAAATGGACGCACGGCGCATGGGTTTTGTCTCAATGCGAAATTGAGCCAAATGGACGCATGGCGCACGGCGCATGGGTTTTGGCGCTTTATTAGTGGTCTTCAAGAAGAAGCTTTGTTTCTTGGGAAGGAGTGCCTGATGTGACCGTCTGGTGTCAGGTGAATAGGCGCCTTTTCAGTCACGTCAGTTGCTTTTTCGGCGATATGTCAGACGTCTGTTCACCTGCTTCCGGAAAAAGAGGTGCCGCCTTCTCTCTCTTCTGACGTGTCTCTCTCCTGTTGGTTGCCTTTTCAAATCCTGACTCCTCCACTACCCATCGCATTAAATGCGATGGGTATAAATATATGGTGGCTTCTCCTTCTTCAACACTTTTTCAAAATTTCGAAATTTGAATTCCGGGTTTCTCTCTTCCTCCTTTATCTTCTTCCTTCCTTTTTGAGTTCATCTGCATTATTGTTCACTTTCTCACGATGTCTTCTTCAAATCCTTCTTCACGGAAGAAGAGGAACAAAGGGAAAACTCCTCCCGGCCCGGATCAGGCGGTGATCGGATGGAAAGAGGAGGAATTCCATACTTTAATAAGGGAGATGGGTTTTCTTCCTGACTGGGGTGCTCAGTACCCTATTGCTGGTTCCACCGCCATGGATGCTCCTCCCGGGTACATGACTTTGTACGCTGCTTTCTTCCGGGAGGGTAACTTTAGACTTCCGATGACTCGATTTACTGCTGACGTTTTGAGGGGCTATGGTCTCCATATCTCTCAAATAAATGCCATCGGACTCCCTCGGATTACTCACTTCGAGTTCGTTTGTATGGCGAACCGTTTAGATCCGACGTTTGAGATGTTCAACGTCTTCTACACTGTTACGTATACAAGTGGGTTTTACTCTTTCAGTGCTCGTACCAATGTTTCTCCGGTTTGCTCTGTGCCACTGAAGAGTCTCCATGACTGGAAGCAGAAGTTTTTCTATATTCGCCGGGGTGTTGTACCTGAGGACATGCATTATAGATCTGTGGATGAGGGTATCCCAAAAGTTGATGTGGTTGCAAATTTTGCTGATCAAGATTGGTACAAGAGGTTGACCCGTAAAGCCACTCCGATAGTCCAGCTTGAGGAAATGGCGTTGGTTGGTGCCGGGATGAGTATGAAGTGGATCCCTAAAAATCCGATGGGAGTCCCGGTTTATGGGCATGGCGGCAAGTGTACGTCTCGTACCGTGATCTTACTCTTCTTCTCTCTTTGTTTTTTTTTGTATGTTGTACTTTGTATTGCTTTGTGAGTTGTTCCTTATCTCTGTCGTTTTGTGCAGTAGCGTTCACGCTGTTGAACGTTTTGGATCCGAAGGCACCGGGTGCAATGGTTGAGGCGATACAAAAACCTGACAAGCGGCCTTGGTTGGACCAGATCCGCGGCCGGTTTCTGCATCCGAGCAATGAGAGTTTCACTGCTTTCGTGAACACTGTCCTAGGTGAGGATAGTGAAAATGGTGATGATGCATTCGATTCCATTCGAGAGGAGATTATCGTTCTCTCGAGTGATGGGTCTGGCAGATCTTTGGAAGGCCTAACCTCTCGTTCCGCGCGTGCAGGTCCGGCGCAAGGGGTTGTGCATGAGCCAGTGAACGAGGCTGTTGGTGATGATTTGGAGATCCCGGTTGAACCTGTTGACCCGTTGGAGACGAAGAGGAAGGCGAAAGCTGACAAGGCGGAAGGGAAAGGAAAAAAAACTGAAGGAACTTCCTCTAAGTCTCCTCGTAAGCGACTTCATACTGCTCGTATCCTTGATTATGTTGTCGTTTCTGACACGTTGCCTGGTTTAGGGGTTGGAGAGAAATGTCCTGAGTCGGACCCCGAGGACCGCGCAACTTTAACTGAGATTATGCAGAAAAAGCTGTTTGAGGATAGGAAACGAAAGCTTGACGAGCAGGCTGTTGCTGCGCTTGCATCAAAGAAGATTAAACTTCAGAAAGAGAATCCTCCCGCCCCTTCTGAGTTGGATATTGATATGGGTATTTTTGCTGAAAAGCCAAGTGATTTGCTGCAGAAGATCTATGAAGCTTCCGGTATTCGCTTTATTTTTCCCAGCGTCTTTTTTGTTTTTATTTGTTTGTCTGTTCTTTCTTTGAATATGCTCTGCTCGTTTTGGAGTAGGTACCAAAACAGCCAAGAGTGGGCACAAGGTTGACATATCCAAGATTACTCCTCCAGAATCTCCGCCGTCGAGGACGTTTGGGTTGTCTCCTCCTCATGACACTCCTGACGGGGCGAATAAAGGAGATGTGAGGGTGGAGCAGGTTGCAGAAGGTGGCGGTGATGTAGGTGGTGCTGCGGGCGGTGTTGCTGGTGTTGATCGTGGTAAGAATGTTGAGGTTGAGGTAGAGGTGAGTGAAACTACGCCTCATCAAACGGTGTATACCAAGCGCCCCCCGGGCGATGGTGGTGGTGCAACCTCAGGCGCTGTCCGCAGCCCCCAGTTTGGAAAGGTTCATGCTGATTCTTTTGATACAACGAACCCTGCTTGTGACGATCTCCCGCACGTCCCCCATTGGAACTTGACCCAAGGTTCTAGGATGGATAATCTTGAAAATTGTCATGACTTCTACTCGTTATCTCTCCCCCCAGCTGAAAGGATGTTTCAGAAAAAACGTCGTTGGTTTGAACTGTTAGATGATCATGTTCAAGCCGGGGTTAATTTTTTCTCTACTACTCAGGAGATTGTACGTGAGTGGAAGCAGATGGGGGAGGACACAATGGAGTTTGAGAATGATAAGAGACTATTTGCTGAAGAGAAGGAGAAATTCAACGCTGAGAAAAAAGGGTTGGAGTGGAGGCTTGCTGATGCAGAGGGGAAACTTTCCCAAGAAAGGCAAGCCAATGCTGATAAGCAAAAAAGCTGGGAAGCTGCGTGCGAGCGTACCAATGCGGAGCTAAAATCTCAACGGGATACTGTTGTACGTTTGTCCGGTGAGAAGACAAAACTTGCTGAGGAAGCTCAAGAGGCGCGCGTCGCGTTTGAGAAGAAGGAGAAAGAGTACATTGATCGTATTGCTAAGCTGGAGGAGCTTGCGAGGCAGTATGAGACTGCTGATCGTCTACTTCAAGAGAAGAGTGCTGAATGCCAAGCCTCTGAACTCCTTGCTGAGGAGACGTCCGCTGATTGCAAATGGTTGCTCTCGCGCGTGGTGCCTCTGGTAATTTCTTGTACTGTGTTTTTGTGACTTTCATGAATTGTCCCTTACTTGTGTGTTTGTTGTAGATTGCTGAACG
>JARYGA010019145.1:0-46169 GCA_030545235.1 Helianthus tuberosus
ACAACTAGCTTCCTCAGTAACTACGTGTTAAATTTCAGGACGAAATTTCTTTCAAGTTGGGGATAAATATAGGACTTGACTGAATACTTGAGAACATACTTTAGCATACCGAGCAAACCAAGGTGAGTTCACACTAGCCAAGGCATGGGATTCCCAGGGGTTGGGAATGGGATTGAATAACTACTCGTACAACTATTACATTTAAACTAATTACTATTGTCCTCGGATTGAAGGGCACGTACGTAAAACCTACGTACACTTATACTTACTACTGTACTCGGGTTGAAGGGCACGTACGTAAAGCCTACCTACACGATCATAAGACCATCACCTCTATCAAAGGAAGTCCCTCATTTATCAACTTAATCGCCGAGGCCTATGGCGAGCGGGTCATTAGTTAATAGCGCTATTAGGTTTACCAAACCTCACACCGTGCCAGTCGGACGGGCGTGTACTAATGGACTATGGGCAAAGGGTCAATGCTGATAGACATTGACTTAGGGCACCTCTTACATTTTCGTAGCAGTCGATACGCGTGGTCTAGTAACACATGGGAAGCCCCCACTAATCATCGCACAAATGCCTGGATTGGCCGCGATAAGGATTAATACGATACATGGTTTACAAAACGAACATGCGATTTACGAAATGAATACTATAACCAAACAACCAACTGTGAACTCGCTCAACTTTGTTGTTGATTCGTTGCTACATGCCTTGCAGGTCATTAGGTACCCATGGAGCTTGCACAGGGAGGAACGGTCGTTGTGGGACATGGCAGTGTGTGCCATGCTTTAGACATTACTTTATTTCATATTTAATACTTGCTATGGGTTTTACAAATTATGCTTCCGCTAAACATTTAACTATGCTTTGGGTTTATGAACACCTTTCATATTGTTTAGTTGAATTATGTTTACTTATATGTTTGTTCAATATGATTGGTGGCTTGATCCTGGTCAGTCACGCCTCCAAGCGGTGATACTCCACGTGTGGATTTTGGGGGTGTGACAGATTGGTATCAGAGCCATTGGTTATAGAGAACTTGGTTTAAATAAAGGAAAACGTTTTTGTTAAAACCAGACTATAACCTGTACAGTGCTCTACGATCCACAACGACGCTTCACTCCACGTGCAAGGCTCGACATTCTAGGTGATATGGTTTACGTTTTATTACCTACATGCTAGATATCGTAGAACTTTGCTCATGATATGCTTAGTTAGTATAGCTACTGTTGCTTGAACACATGTGTGCTTACTCTCTTCTGTCATCGCACTTTCGCGAACCCTTCTCACACACGTTTCTCTTGATATGTAGATCATGTCTGGATGCATTAACATGACACAAGCCCAGTTGACGGCTCTGATTAACGAACAGGTTGCTGCGGCACGTGCAGCCGCACAAGCAGGAGGTATACCCTGCAGTTTAAACTCATTCTAGGATCTTTAAGTCCTACTCTCGTGAACCTACCTTTGTGTTAAACTTTGTCCTTTCTTACACCCACAACAGGTCAACATGCTCAGCCACCTGTGTGCACCTTCAAAACTTTTATGGACTGCCGACCCACTACTTTTAGCGGCACTGAAGGAGCTGTAGGTCTCCTCCACTGGTTTGAAAAGCTCGAATCTGTGTTCGAGATGTGTGAATGCCCTGAGGCTCGCAGGGTGAAGTATGCTACCGGTACCCTAGAGGGTTTAGCGCTCACGTGGTGGAACGCTCAGGTTCAAATGCTGGGGTTGGTTGCTGCTAACGCCACCCCATGGAACAATTTTAAAGAGATGATTAAGGAGGAATACTGCAGTCGTGATGACATTCATAAGTTGGAAGTCGAGTTCTACAACCTCAAGATGACGGGGTCAGAAATTGAGGCGTATACGAAGAGATCGAATGAACTTGCATTACTGTGTCCTACTATGGTGGACCCTCCAATTAAGCGTATTGAACTTTTTCTCAAGGGCTTAGTGCCAGAAATCCAAAGTCATGTGACTTCAGTAAACCTCGCCACCATCCAGCAGGTTGTTCAGTTGGTTCACCGTCTCACTGATCAGGCGGTGGAGCAGAACAGGTTACCGAAACGTATTAGTGCTACAGCTACCTCTGAAACTCCCAGTGACAACAAACGTAAATGGGATGGAGCTTCAAGCAGAGGTTCAACTTCTGTTCAGTCCCAGTCGCAGCAGAGAAGAACTGAAGATTTTAAGAGCCCTGGTCAGCAATCCTCTGGTAGCCAAGGGCAAAGTGGTTATCGAGGGAACCTTCCAAAGTGCAACAGATGCAATAAACACCACAGCGGCCAGTGCAACAAGAATCATTGCCAGAGGTGTCTCAAAATGGGTCATGAAGCTAAGGATTGTAGAAGCTTACGACCTGCAAATCAGAACCAGCGACAACAGCCACCAGCTCCACAAGATCAACAACAGCAGCAACGAGACAACAAAGGGTGTTTTCAGTGTGGAGCTGAAGGCCACTTCAAGAGAGATTGACCCCAGCTGAACAGGAACCATAACAACAACAACAACAATAACAACAATCAGGGGAATGGGAACAATGGGGGTAACAATGGAAACGGTGCAAGGGGTCGTGTGTTCATTATTGGCCAGGGAGAAGCTAGGAATGATCCCAATGTTGTGACGGGTAAGTTCCTTCTCGACGACTTTTACGTTACTGTCTTATTTGATTCGGGTGCTGATACTAGTTATGTGTCCCTAAAAGTTAGTCAACTGCTTAAGCGTACCCCAACACCTTTGAAACCCAAGCACACTGTAGAGTTAGCTAATGGTAAAAGTCTAGAGGTCACACACGTAGTCAAGGGTTGTAATCTTGTTCTTGCTGATCACACTTTCTCAATCGACCTCCTTCCTATCACTCTGGGTAGTTCCGACGTTGTCATTGGGATGGACTGGTTATCCCAACACCAAGCAGAGATTCTTTGCAACGAAAAGATTGTCTGTATTCCTCGCCCAGGTGATGAACCTCTCATGATTCGTGGCGACAAGAGTGGTGCTGTTGTGAGTATCATCTCTTTCCTTAAGGCTCAGAAGTGCTTAAGAAAGGGCCACACTGCTATTTTGGCTCTCGTTACTGACACCTCGAAGAAAGAGAATAAGATAGAAGATTTTCCAATTGTACGTGACTATCCTGAGGTATTCCCTGAGGAATTGCCTGGCCTTCCGCCTCATCGCCAGGTCGAGTTCCAAATCGAGCTAGCTCCTGGAGCAGCGCCCATAGCTCATGCACCGTATCTCTTAGCTCCATCAGAGTTGAAAGAACTCTCTACGCAACTACAAGAACTCTTGGATAAGGGTTTTGTTCATCCTAGCTCTTCGCCCTGGGGAGCTCCAGTACTATTCGTGAAGAAGAAAGACGGTACTTTCAGAATGTGCATCGATTACTGGGAACTCAACAAAGTGACTGTGAAGAATCGCTATCCTCTTCCACGCATTGACGACTTGTTCGACCAGTTGCAATGGTCGAGCTACTATTCAAAGATTGATTTGAGATCAGGATATCATCAGCTGAGAGTCCGAGAAGAGGACGTCTCCAAAACAGCCTTTAGAACTCGATATGGACATTATGAGTTTTTGGTCATGCCTTTTGGACTGACAAACGCACCTGCGGTTTTCATGGACCTCATGAATCGAGTGTGCAAGCCTTACCTAGATAAGTTCGTCATAGTTTTCATCGACGACATCCTGATTTATTCGAAGAGTCAGGAGGAACACGAGCAGCATCTACGACTCATTTTGGAACTCCTTCGAACGGAACAGCTGTACGCCAAGTTTTCAAAATGCGACTTCTGGCTTCGTGAAGTCCATTTCCTAGGCCATGTGGTGAACAAGGATGGGATTCACGTTGATCCATCCAAGGTAGATTCGATCAAGAGCTGGCCTGCACCTCGTACACCAACGGAAATTCGCCAATTCTTGGGTTTGGCAGGTTACTA
Organism: Helianthus tuberosus; assembly: GCA_030545235.1. Lineage (NCBI taxonomy): Eukaryota > Viridiplantae > Streptophyta > Magnoliopsida > Asterales > Asteraceae > Helianthus > Helianthus tuberosus. The sequence continues at coordinate 3,945 of JARYGA010019145.1, forward strand.
CAGGAGATTCATTAAGGACTTTTCCAAGATTTCACAGCCTCTCACTTCACTGACGCAGAAGGGCGTTGTTTATCGATGGGGAAATGCACAGGAATTAGCGTTTCAACACTTAAAGGATAGACTTTGCAGTGCACCTATCCTTTCATTGCCAGAGGGCACAGACAACTTCGTGGTTTACTGCGACGCATCAATTCAGGGTCTTGGTTGTGTACTGATGCAACGGGATAAGGTTATAGCCTACGCCTCACGCCAGCTCAAAGTTCATGAAAGAAACTACACTACACACGACTTAGAGCTGGGAGCTGTTGTTTTTGCACTTAAGATATGGCGGCATTACCTGTACGGCACCAAGTGCGCCATCTACACCGAACACAGGAGCCTCGAGCACATCTTTAAACAGAAGGAACTGAATATGCGACAACGACGATGGGTCGAGCTACTGAATGACTACGAATGCTCGATCAGGTACCACCCAGGCAAAGCCAATGTTGTGGCTGACGCCCTTAGTCAAAAGGACACTACGCCTAAGCGAGTACGAGCTTTACAACTCACAATACAGTCTAGTCTTCCTTCTCAAATACGAGACGCTTAGGTAGAAGCAGTGAAACCAGAAAACGTCAGGGCTGAAGCCCTACGCGACTCAAGGCAACGATTAGAACAAAAGGAAGACGGTGCTTACTACGTAACAGGACGCATTTGGGTCCCACTTTATGGCAACCTACGAGAGCTTGTGATGGATGAGGCACACAAGTCTCGCTACTCGGTACATCCTGGTTCGAATAAGATGTACCACGATATCAAAACTACGTATTGGTGGCCTAGCATGAAAGCTCACATAGCTACTTACGTCAGCAAGTGCTTGACTTGTGCGAGAGTCAAGACTGAATATCAGAAACCTTCAGGCCTACTTCAACAACCAGAAATACCACAATGGAAATGGGAGCAAATTTCCATGGATTTTGTTACTGGCCTGCCTAGATCTCAACGTGGTAACGATACTATTTGGGTGATCGTGGATCGACTCACAAAGTCTACACACTTCTTGGCTATCAAAGAAACAGACAAGTTCTCTACTCTAGCAGACGTATATCTCAAGGAAGTTGTCTCGAGGCACGGGGTGCCAACCTCTATTATCTCTGATCGTGATGCACGTTTTACTTCAGAACTGTGGCAAGCAATGCACAAATCTTTTGGCTCTCGGTTAGACATGAGCACAGCTTATCACCCTCAGACGGATGGACAGTCTGAGCGCACTATTCAAACTTTAGAAGACATGCTTAGGGCATGTGTGATTGACTTTGGCAACGGCTAGGAAAAACATCTGCCACTTGTGGAATTCTCGTACAATAACAGTTACCACACCAGCATCCAAGCCGCTCTATTCGAGGCATTGTACGGGCGTAAATGCCGATCACCTCTTTGTTGGGCAGAGGTGGGTGATAGTCAGATCACAGGTCCAGAACTGGTAGTAGACACTACAGAAAAGATTGCTCAGATACGACAACGCATGGCGGTCGTGACCGTCAGAAAAGCTACGCCGATAAGGGCAGGAAACCACTCGAGCTCCAGGTTGGAGAGCGAGTGCTACTCAAAGTTTCACCCTGGAGGGGTGTGGTTCGTTTTGGTAAACGAGGCAAACTTAACCCCCGATACGTCGGACCATTTGAAATCATTGAGAAAATAGGCAAGGTGGCCTACAAACTAAACCTCCCAACAGAACTCAGTGCAGTTCACAACGTTTTTCACGTGTCGAATCTGAAGAAGTGTCTGTCAGATGAGACCCTCATAGTTCCTTTGAAGGAACTCACTATCGACGAGCAGTTGCGATTCGTCGAGGAACCAGTTGAAATCACAGACCGGGATGTTAAGGTCCTTAAGTGCACTAGAATACCTCTTGTTCGAGTTCGTTGGAACTCCCGTCGTGGTCCAGAGTTCACCTGGGAACGAGAAGATCAAATGAAACTCAAGTATCCCCAGTTATTCGGAAACAGTGCAACCACTACTGAGGCTGAAGCTACCACGGAATTTCGGGACGAAATTCCAGATCAACGGGGGGAGGATGTGACACCCCAGGAAAACCAGTAAACTACGCAACACAACTAGCTTCCTCAGTAACTACGTGCTAAATTTCGGGACGAAATTTCTTTCAAGTTGGGGATAATGTGACAACCCGAGTTTTCAAGGTCTCTATCCGTTTTAACCTCGTACTTAATTACAAGTGTGTTTTATAAATACTTGATGTGCAATACATGTGTTGAGTAAATGATTGTATACATGATATGTGTATGAATGTTATGTATATATATTGTTTGGATTATTGGATTTTATAATTGAAATCAAATGTGGAGTTCTTGCCGAAAACTCCCTCAGCCGAAAACACCCCACCCCATGTATACATTGCTGGACGAAAACACCTCAAGTGTTTTCGTCATCTACATCTTGGCGAAATCAAGATAGGCTTTAGGCCCACTAGTGGAGCAGTTATACTATTTCTAGTCTTTACGCGTAAGTTTAATTGAAAAACCCTAACTCTCACCCTCTCACCCACAAGTCGACGGCAGCCCCTCTCATTGAAGTCAGATCTCTCTTGTTGATCATTCCGAGTTCGGTTAGTGACCTATATGTTTAGTTGTTTACAGATCTTAATATATAGTTATGCTGTTGGTTGTACTCTTGAAAGAATAACATATTATCAGTCTGTTACACAACTCTATGTGAAACATGATGTTGATCTAGAATTCTAAGGTTGCTGTGGTTGAATGATATAAATGTGATCAGAATCTGAAAACATATAAATCTGTTTATAGTGTGTAATGATTGTGAGCATGTGATTGAATTGATTTGTAGGAATGTTAGGTCCAATGGCTTTCATGTAATCATGTGAATGTGAGTGTGCATCGAATTTAGTGTGCATCAGTGCATGTAATCAGACTTTATATGGTCCAATCATTTAATTGCATTCAAGTATTGTTGTCATATCATCACGTGAAAGTCATGAATTGATATTATATTGTTGTGTAATTATCGATCTTGATTGCAATGATTTGTTAATATGAATTTCATGTGTAAACTGTCATGTATATGGAATATTATGATCGACCATGTGTGCCTAATAATGATGATCAGTTGATTTGTTAATGACTTTGGTATCGCAATGATGGGTGACCTGTATGTTTATATATATATATATATCAAAGATTTGATAAAAGGTTTTTGATGATGATCGATCATGTAGCTGTAAGGGATGTGTAGGGTTACTGTATTTTGTTAACTGCTGTGATGATGATGATTTATTGTTGAGGCAAACGAAAACACTGTCCAACGAAAACACCTTGGGGATTTCGGCCCAAGGGATTTCGGCTCAAGGTGATTTTGTCACTCAAAAGGGATTTCGGCCCTGTTAGTTTAGTTAACTGTTGAATATTAACTCTGTTAAGCATGATATATTAGCTAAGGAACTTGCATGTAACTTGGAATCTTGTATGGATTGACTAACTGTTTATGTGTACATGTGGTTAACTGCCAAACACACTCTGTGATATTGATTGCATGCGAAACCTTACAATCCTGTACTGATTGAACACACGTGTATAAATATAGGACTTGACTGATTACTTGAGAACATACTTTAGCATACCGAGCAAACCAAGGTGAGTTCACACTAGCCAAGGCATGGGATTCCCAGGGGTTGGGAATGGGATTGAATAACTACTCGTACAACTATTACATTTAAACTAATTGCTATTGTCCTCGGATTGAAGGGCACGTACGTAAAACCTACGTACAGTTATACTTACTACTGTCCTCGGGTTGAAGGGCACGTACGTAAAGCCTACGTACACGATCATAAGACCATCACCTCTATCAAAGGAAGTCCCTCATTTATCGACTTAATCGCCGAGGCCTATGGCGAGCGGGTCATTAGTTAATTGCGCTATTAGGTTTAACAAACCTCACACCGTTCCAGTCGGACGGGCATGTACTAATGGACTATGGGCAAAGGGTCAATGCTTATAGACATTGACTTAGGGCACCTCTTACATTTTCGTAGCACTCGATACGCGTGGTCTAGTAACACATGGGAAGCCCCCACTAATCATCGCACAAATGCCTGGATTGGCCGCGATAAGGATTAATACGATACATGGTTTACAAAACGAACATGCGATTTACGAAATGGATACTATAACCAAACAACCAACTGTGAACTCGCTCAACTTTGTTGTTGATTCGTTGCTACATGCCTTGCAGGTCATTAGGTACCCATGGAGCTTGCACAGGGAGGAACGGTCGTTGTGGGACATGGCAGTGTGTGCCATGCTTTAGACATTACTTTATTTCATATTTAATACTTGCTATGGGTTTTACAAATTATGCTTCCGCTAAACATTTAACTATGCTTTGGGTTTATGAACACCTTTCATATTGTTTAGTTGAATTATGTTTACTTATATGTTTGTTCAATATGATTGGTGGCTTGATCCTGGTCAGTCACCCCTCCAAGCGGTGATACTCCGCGTGTGGATTTTGGGGGTGTGACACCTTCTCCTCTGTGTTCTTTACAATGTTAGCGAAGGAAACAGGATCTGCAGTCCCCGAAGTTCGTGCTTTACCTTGAGCAGCCGAGAGATTCATTCCATTGAAACCTGTTGATGGTGAACATCCCATCTTGGGATAATCCCAACATTGCTCTGGTCCCTCAGCAGCCGATTTTACCACCGGAGATGTGACCTTTGTGAGTTCATCATTGATATTTATACCACGTTTTGGCTTTATATTGTTCCCATCAACATCAAGAATACGATCAGCAATTTCTTTAAACGACAGTGGTGGCTTTCCACCAATTTTCGTTTGTTCATCCATTAAACCCTAATCTAATCAATCAGAAAGGGAGTGACGGCTGAACCCAAAAAGAAACTGGCAAACCCTAGCAGCCGTGACAAAACCTGAATATAGCCGATTCTGCAATGATTAAACAGCCGCAACAAGCGCAAGACCTTGTGAACCCTAATCTGATGTAATACTGATTCGCCGTTCAGATCAGATTAAGAATAAACCTTGTAAAAACCCTAATCTTAACTTCAATTAATTAGGAATCAAGGTATAGTCAAGATGCCTTAGCAGTAAAGGAATCGACAAACCCTAATCACTAATCAAAATCGATCAAGAATAGGTTAGAGACGAATGAAAGTAGGGTTTAGGAGAAAATCGCCAATTTCGCCCAGAGCTCCATCTGGCCGAAAAAGTAGCTCCAGCCAAATTTTTATGGATCCGGTTATTGGGTTATGCATTTAAAAAAGTTTTAAATCTTGTAAAGTAACATGTTTTAAACCTCCTTTCCGCTGCGTTTTAATTTTATTCGGATAAAATGACTTTGATAAACATGTGAAAAACCCAACAAATAATGGTCTGCTCCTTGAGATCTCTGTCTCTCTATTCTGTAGCAAGAAAACCCAAGCCTGCTGTATAATATAATAAGGGCCTCGGCCCCATTTATCTTCTTGCATCGAGCTAGAATAGCCCAATATAATATTATATTCTCGTCACCTACGTAATCTAATATAGCTTCACCTCCCCTAATAGGAAGAACATAACCAGAACAGCTGTCTGGTCTACCATATGTTTGTTAGCACTCGGCCGCCAATTGGAACAGACAGTACATCAAAAACAACTGGAAGAGCCAACCTCGATGCCATCCAAGCCCGGCCCAGAATAATCTCAACCTTTTAGAAAGAAAAACTGCTAAAAGAAAGGTTTTATTTGATACAGAAAGACTTTCAAGCAGAACTTGGGCTATACTTTGGTTGGGCAATGGTAAGCTGATTCGTTTCTGGGATGATGTTTGGCCATGCCACTCTACTCAGAGACGCATGCCATAATTTATATCAATTCACAAGGTTATCATGATCTCAAAGTGATAGACTACATTCAAAATGAAGGAGAAAAAAGGATTTCTCCCTCTCTATTCAACTACCCATCCAAGAGCATTTGGCTTCAGAATACTTTTTATAGGGAGGATAATATCTTTTGGCAGCTCAATCCTCATGGTAATAATTATGCTAAGCCTAAAAATCTCTTCAGGTGATCAAGAGGGCCCCTTTTTCAGTAGATGAGATTAGGATGCAAGGTATTATCTCAACGATGCTTTTCTCTGGCTTGCTTTTCAAAATTGCATTTTGGCCTGCGGTAATGTAATCGGTATTTTCAAAAAATGTTTTTCTATGAAAGCAAGAGATGGAATGTTTTGTTCTAAATTCTGCCTTATTCCATGAGATCTAGAAGCATTTCTGCAACTTTATCTCTCTCCATTTGCCTCACTTTTTTTTACTTCTTTCAAAGGGGAATGAAGACCTTCTTTAGAAGTTGTCGCTCGATCGAAAGGATATAATACATACAAAACCTTAACTTCGCGGACTTTCCTAGGTATAACCTTCGCCACGACATTAGTGGCTTAGCTCTTCGCGCTTCCCGTAGGCTTTTTTATAGGGAGAGAGTCAGGGGGCCGGTACGGAAGATTGGTCCGCTCCGCAAAGCTTAGCTTTTCGGTTCCCTCCCCCTATGTGGTTGGCCTTATTACCAGTCTGCCTCCTTTCTCTTGATGGAATATCTCAATACCCGAGCTCCTGCTTTCCTTGTGTTCTTCACCGGCGCTCGCCAGATGTATCACTCATCCCGCTCCTAAGGTAAGGAGTCTTCTGTGTGTTAGAATCTTTACGGGAATGAATCGCATATGTTACTTGAGAATTGATCGGGAATTCATTGATAATGATAATGACTTTGCCAGGTTCTAGGGGGCTACTATTCTTTTTTGTCGATCGAGCCGCTCTCCCTCATTCCACTCGTCCAGCCCTCTTCACGAACTTGTACAATCGATGCCACAGAGATAGCCAACTCTATTATCGAAAAAAATAAGGAAAGGGGCGACGATTTGGCACCAGATATCCGGAGGTGTGGAAAGAGCAGTTGTGAGAAGCGGAAAAACCATCAAAAAACAACGATTGTTCGTGGAGGTTTCCCCAGAAAGACCCCTTGGTTCTGGTAAACGGATCACAATTACAGGTACATGGGAGCATACCGATGGAATGAACAAAATACGAACAGTTAACATAATATGGTCATAGATCTTAGGTTGTAACTTGATCATGAGTGAATTTGTTGATGTTGTACCCATCAAGTGAATGAAGTCTAATTCCCATTTCGGGCCGGCCAAGGCCTGCTCGCTATCCGAGTGTAGTCAGCAAAAGCAAAGAGAATATGTTTTAACAAAATAAAGATTACGTCCAATTTACGATGTCTCCGTCGTTGACGTTCGTCAAGCAGGCCACGTTGATTGGCCTAGGTCTTCTTCGGCTAATGAGACCTCAATCCCGAAGCCTTCAGAGTATCTTTTTGATAGGCGCTCTATTTGTATGGGGAATTCTCTTCTGATAGATCTCGCCCAGTCTCCCTCTCCTTCCCCGACCGCCTTCCGACCCACGGGAGTATACAATGACAACTTCCGGACACTCATGCCCTTGGTATAGAGCTTCCATTTCGAGAACCTTTCTTCTGAATCTCCCGGCTGATTCAATACGAGCAATTAAAACTACCGACTCTAGAACAACGAAAACGAAGGAGAACTGGGCCGAAGCCCTTATGGCGAAAAACCCCTTTGACGAAAGACTATCTTTCGTCCAAAGTGAAGATGACGAAAAACCTCTTTTTTTCGTCAACTTGAGTATGGTGCGGCCCAAACTTGTGAAACACGAACTATGTCAAAACATTACACATCTCTACATTTCATCTAGCAACCAAACATAACAACTAGTAATAACAATACCTCAATTATTCACATGTCATGTACAAGTTACAACATTTAATCAATCCATGAAAACAGAATTGCGAACAGGTAACGCGTAGAGTAAAGACTTGAAATCTCAAGTTGTCACATGTAACATCACTAATCAGAAGGACTCACAATGGGTGGTATCCGGATTCTGTTTCATCCAGACTCAGTTTAATTTGGATCATTCAACTTCCCTAGCTAGTGAGATTCAAAATGGTTGTTTTACGAATCGTATAGCATAAAGAGTCGGCTACATTCAGATAGCATCCATACTCAGTTGAATTTGTATCCTGTAACATCACTAATCAGAAGGACTCACAATGGGTGGTATCCAGATGCTGTTTCATCCGGACTCGGTTTAATTTGGATCATTCAATTTCCCTGGCTTGCGAGATTCAGAATAGTTGTTTTACGAATTGTATAGCATCCAGAGTCAGCTACATTCAGATAGCATCCATAGTTGGTTGAATTCGTATCCTGTAACATCATTAATCAAAAGGACTCACAATGGGTGGTATCCGGATTCTGTTTCATCCAAACTCGGTTTAATTTTGATCATTCAACTTCCCTAGCTTGCGAGATTCAGAATGGTTGTTTTACGAATCCTATAGCATAGAGAGTCGGCAACATTCAGATAGCATCAATACTCAGTTGAATTCGTATCCTGTAACATCACTAATCAGAAGGACTCACAATGGGTGGTATCCGGATGCTGCTTCATCCAGACTCGGTTTAATTTGGATCATTCAACTTCCCTGGCTTGCGAGATTCAGAATAGTTGTTTTACGAATCGTATAGCATCCAGAATCAGCTACATTCAGATAGCATCCATACTTGGTTGAATTCGTATTATGTAACATCACTAATCAAAAGGACTCACAATGGGTGGTATTCGAATTCTGTTTCATCCAAACTCGGTTTAATTTTGATCATTCAACTTTCCTAGCTTGCGAGATTCAGAATGGTTGTTTTACGAATCCAATAGCATCCAGAGTCTGCTACATTCAGATAGCATCCACACTCGGTTGAATTCGTATCCTGTAACATCACAAATCAGAAGGACCCACAATGGGTGGTATCCTGATTCTGTTTCATCCAGACTCGGTTTAATTTGGATCATTCAATTTCCCTGGCTTGCGAGATTCAGAATGGTTATTTTACGAATCGTATAGCATCCAGAGTCAGCTGCATACAAATAGCATCCATACTTGGTTGAATTTGAATACTGTAACATCACTAATCAGAAGGACTCACAATGGGTGGTATCTGTGACAACTCGAGTTTCCAAGATTCCATCTTCGCATTTAATTGCACGTAATTGCTTAAGTTGTTTGTTTAAATGGCTTGTTTGTTTCACAACGGTACACGTTTATAATACGTTAAATCGTATTGTGGTTGTTATGATATATACGGTGTGCCTTATAAGTGAGTATGTTAATATATGGTTTGTGTTGATATGGTTGTATAATTAACAAAATGGAACTTTGTCTAATACCCGAATGATTTCAAGGAGCTGATTAAATGGGAATACTGCACACGTGACGACATCCACAAGTTAGAGGTGGAGTTCTTTCATCTGAAAATGACTGGGTCGAAAATTGAGGCTTATACTAAAAGGTCAAACGAGCTGGCCGTTCTGTGTCCAACTATGGTGGACCCTCCTATCAGACGTATTGAGTTGTATCTCAAAGGGTTGGCACCAGAAATTCAAAGCCACGTGACATCAGCCAACCTTAATAATATCCAGGATATTGAACGTCTTGCTCATCGCCTCACAGATCAGGCAGTGGAACAGAACAGGCTGCTTAAACGTATCAGTGCTACCGGTGCTACTACTTCCGCTACTCTCAGTGATAACAAACGGAAATGGGATGGGGATTCCAGCAAAGGTTCAGCTACAGCTCAGTCTCAGGTTCAGCAGCGCAAGACTGATAACTACCAGAGCCCTGGTCAGCAAGCTTCGGGTAATCAAAGACAGGGTGGATTTCGAGGAAACCTTCCAAGGTGCAATACTTGCAACAAGCACCACAACGGCCAGTGCAACAAGGGTCGTTGTCAGCGGTGCCTCAAGATGGGTCATGAGGCTAAAGATTGCAGAAGCTCACGACCTGCGAATCAGAATCAGCAACAACAACCACCTGCTCCATGAAACCAGCAGCAGCAACAGCAGCGAGGCAACAGAGGATGCTATCAATGTGGTGCTGAAGGCCACTTCAAACGTGACTGCCCCCGATTACACCAGAACTAGAACAACAACAATAACAATAATCAGGGCAATGGCAACAATAACGGGGGAAACAATAATGGCAATGATGCTAGGGGTCGCGTGTTCGTGCTGGGGCAGGGTGATGCAAGGAATGATCCTAACGTGGTTATGGGTAAGTTTCTTCTCGACGACTTTTATGTTACTGTATTGTTTGATTCGGGTGCGGATACCAGTTATGTGTCTCTAAAAGTTAGTCAAATGTTAAAACGTACACCAACACCCTTAAACACCAAACATGTCGTAGAGTTAGCCAACGGTAAAAGTTTAGAGGCCACACACGTAGTCAAGGGTTGTAACATCGTCTTAGCTGGTCAGACTTTCTCCATCGACCTCATTCCTATAGTTCTGGGTAGTTTCGACATCATCATTGGTATGGATTGGTTATCCCAGCAGCAAGCAGAGATCTTATGCAAGGAGAAGATCGTTCGTATTCCCCGTCCTGGTAAAGAATCTCTCGAAGTTCAAGGCGACAAGAGTGGTGCCGTGGTTGGCATCATCTCCTTTTTGAAGGCTCAGAAATGTTTACGAAAGGGTCACACTGCCATTCTAGCACTTGTTACAGATGCGTCAACGAAAGAGAAGAGATTAGAGGATATCCCTGTTGTACGCGATTTTCCTCAAGTGTTTCCTGAAGACTTACCTGGTCTACCCCCTCATCGCCAGGTCGAATTCCAGATAGAACTAGCTCCTGGAGCAGCACCTATAGCTCGTGCACCGTATCGTTTAGCTCCAACTGAACTGGAAGAACTGTCCAAACAACTACAAGAACTCTTGGATAAGGGTTTTATTCGTCCTAGCTCTTCGCCCTGGGGAGCTCCAGTACTGTTTGTGAAGAAGAAAGATGGAACTTTCAGGATGTGCATAGATTACCGCGAACTAAACAAGGTGACAGTGAAGAACCGCTATCCTCTACCACGTATAGATGATTTGTTCGACCAGTTGCAAGGGTCGAGCTACTACTCAAAGATTGATCTGAGGTCAGGATACCATCAACTGAGAGTCCAGGATGAGGACGTCTCCAAAACAGCATTCAGAACTCGCTACGGCCACTACGAGTTTCTAGTCATGCTGTTCGGGCTAACGAACGCGCCGGCAGTCTTCATGGATCTTATGAACAGAGTATGCAAGCCTTATCTAGACAAGTTCATCATTGTTTTCATCGACGACATCCTGATCTACTCTAAGAATCAGGAGGAACACGAGCAGCACTTACGACTTATCTTGGAACTTCTTCGGAAGGAACAACTGTACGCCAAGTTTTCAAAATGCGACTTCTGGCTTCGTGAAGTCCACTTTCTAGGCCATGTGGTAAACAAGGATGGGATTCATGTTGATCCATCCAAGGTAGATTCGATCAAGAACTGGCCTGCACCGCGTACACCAACGGAAATACGCCAATTCTTGGGTTTGGCGGGTTATTACAGACGGTTCATCAAAGACTTCTCAAAGATCGCACAGCCGCTTGCATTACTGACACAGAAAGGTGTTACCTATCGTTGGGGTAATACACAAGAAACGGCTTTTCAACACCTAAAGGATAGGCTATGCAGCGCACCTATTCTCTCATTGCCAGAGGGCACAGACGATTTTGTGGTCTACTGCGATGCGTCGATTCAGGGTCTTGGTTGTGTATTGATGCAAAGGGATAAAGTCATTGCTTACACCTCGCGCCAACTTAAAGTTCACGAGCGGAACTACACTACACATGATTTAGAACTTGGAGCTGTTGTTTTCGCACTTAAGATATGCCGACACTACCTGTACGGTACCAAGTGCACTATCTACACCAATCACAGGAGTCTCGAGCATATCTTCAAGCAGAAGGAATTGAACATGCGACAACGTCGATGGGACGAGCTACTTAATGATTACGAATGCGCTATCAAATACCATCCAGGCAAAGCCAATGTTGTGGCTGATGCCCTCAGTCGGAAAGACACTATGCCTAGACGCGTGCGAGCATTACAACTTACTATTCAGTCTAGTCTTCCTGCACAGATACGAGATGCTCAGGTAGAAGCATTGAAACCAGAAAACGTCAGGGCCGAAGCCTTACGCGGTTCAAGACAATGATTAGAACAAAAGGAAGACGGCGCCTATTATGTTACGGGGCATATCTGGGTCCCACTTTATGGGCACTTACGCGAGCTGGTGATGGATGAAGCTCATAAGTCCCGCTACTCGGTACATCCAGGTTCGGATAAAATGTACCATGATCTTAGAACTACGTACTGGTGGCCTAGCATGAAGGCCCACATAGCAACTTACGTCGGCAAGTGTTTGACCTGCGCGAGGGTCAAGACGGAATACCAGAAACCATCAGGCCTACTTCAGCAACCAAAGATACCACAATGGAAATGGGAGGAAATTTCCATGGATTTTGTTACTGGCCTGCCTAGATCCCAGCGTGGGAACGATACTATTTGGGTGATCGTGGATCGACTCACAAAGTCTGCTCACTTCTTGGCTATCAAGGAAACTGACAAGTTTTCTACATTAGCAGACATTTACTTGAAAGAAGTTGTTTCGAGGCATGGAGTGCCAACCTCTATTATCTCAGATCGTGATGCACGATTTACTTCAGAACTGTGGCAAGCGATGCACAAATCTTTTGGCTCTCGATTAGACATGAGCACAGCTTATCACCCTCAGACGGATGGGCAGTCTGCGCGCACTATCCAGACTCTAGAAGACATGCTTCGGGCATGTGTTATCGATTTCGGCAACAGCTGGGAAAAACATCTCCCGTTAGTGGAATTCTCGTACAATAACAGTTACCACACCAGCATCCAAGCCACTCCATTCGAGGCATTGTACGGACGTAAATGCCGATCACCTCTTTGTTGGGCAGAGGTGGGTGATAGTCAGATCACAGGTCCAGAAATGGTAGTTGATGCTACCGAACGGATTGCACAGATACGACAACGCATGGCGGCAGCTCGTGACCGTCAGAAAAGCTACGCTGATAAACGCAGAAAACCGCTCGAGTTCCAAGTTGGGGATCGAGTGCTACTCAAAGTCTCACCCTGGAATGGTGTGGTTCGTTTGGGTAAACGAGGCAAAAGGACTCACAATGGGTGGTATCCGGATTCTGTTTCATCCAAACTCGGTTTAATTTTGATCATTCAACTTCCTTAGCTTGCGAGATTCAGAATGGTTGTTTTACGAATCCTATAGCATAGAGAGTCGGCAACATTCAGATAGCATCAATACTCAGTTGAATTCGTATCCTGTAACATCAGTAATCAGAAGGACTCACAATGGGTGGTATCCGGATGCTGCTTCATCCAGACTTGGTTTAATTTGGATCATTCAACTTCCCTGGCTTGCGAGATTCAGAATAGTTGTTTTACGAATCGTATAGCATCCAGAGTCAGCTACATTCAGATAGCATCCATACTTGGTTAAATTCGTATCCTGTAACATCACTAATCAATAGGACTCACAATGGGTGGTATCCGGATTCTGTTTCATCCAAACTCGGTTTAATTTTGATCATTCAACTTCCCTAGCTTGCGAGATTCAGAGTGGTTGTTTTACGAATCCAATAGCATCCAGAGTCTGCTATATTCAGATAGCATCCACACTCGGTTGAATTCGTATCCTGTAACATCACAAATCAGAAGGACCCACAATGGGTGGTATCCTGATTCTGTTTCATCCAGACTCGGTTTAATTTGGATCATTCAACTTCCCTGGCTTGCGAGATTCAGAATGGTTATTTTACGAATCGTATAGCATCCAGAGTCAGCTACATACAAATAGCATCCATACTTGGTTGAATTTGAATACTGTAACATCACATATCAGAAGGACTCACAATGGGTGGTATCTGTGACAACTCGAGTTTCCAAGATTCCATCTTCGCATTTAATTGCACGTAATTGCTTAAGTTGTTTGTTTAAATGGCTTGTTTGTTTCACAACGATACACGTTTATAATACGTTAAATCGTATTGTGGTTGTTATGATATATACGGTGTGCCTTATAAGTGAGTATGTTAATATATGGTTTGTGTTGATATGGTTGTATAATTAACAAAATGGAACTTTGTCTAATACCCGAAACACCCACCTCTTATAAGTTCCCAGGGGTGTTTAGTGTTAATAATGAAAAATAAAACAAAACCTCTCAACCCTAATCATTCTCACCAATTCCAATCATACGGCAGTTGCAAGTTCTCTAATCATTTAGGGTTTCACCAACCTCTAAACTCTTGATCTTTGATCTCTCAATTTTTCCAGAGCAAACCCCACATCAAATCTAAGGTAATGTTTACATCATACGTTGTTATTCTTATTCAATTGATCTCATGCAAACCCTAGTTCTCCAAACATTGATTTTGTGATTAGTTGATCTTTTAGATTGTTTGTAAGATGATTTGTAATTGTGTGATGATTTGCCTGTGATTAGGATCAATCCACATGCTAGAATAGTTAAACTTTTGGTTGATTCGTATGGAAGAATAGGGTTTTGATCGTACTGGTTTATTGTAACTGTTGCATCAAAAACTATAATTTGGCTTTGTTGATTCGGTGTGTTGTTGTTTGGAGTTAACAGTCCGGGCATTGTGAAGTCACAAAGTCCGATGAATGTGATTATGAAAGTCAGGGTTTTTAAACCTTATATATGGGGTCCGAGTTTTGGCATGCTAGATCCGAGTTTTAGATTGAAGTTTGGTCCGAGTTTTGGATTGATTGTTGGTCCGAATTTTGTAAAGGGAAAACATGGTCCGAATTTTGTAAAGGAAACTCATGGTCCGAGTTTTGTAAGGGGAAAACATGGTCCGAGTTTTGCAAAGGGAAAACATGGTCCGAGTATTTGATTTTTATAAGGTCCGAGTTTCATCTAAGATGTTTGGTCCGAGTTTTTGATTGGTGTATGGTCCGAGTTTTGATATGTGTGTGCGTAGTCCGAGTTTGATGTAAATATAAGTGCCGAGTTTATTGTAAACACAAGTATTAGAGCGTAATGTTCACTAGGGATCCGAGTTTGCTTATAATGCTAAGTTTAAAACCCTCTTAGTTGTATGAAGAACACTTGCATGCCACTGTGTGTTACTGTATGTATGTGCAATCTATGTCATGTCAATCTGTAAACAATTATCACACGAAACACTGTTGTTTGGACACCAAGGAATTGTAAACCTTATTTGAACGTAAACACTTACATTGAGTTTATGTGCAATGTACCTTAGGTCGCGTGTAACGGACCTAACCATTAATTAACCATAGAAGCACAATAACAAACCGAGCAAACCAAGGTGAGTTCACACTCTTACCAACGCATGGGATTCCCGAGGTAGGGAATGGGATTGGATGATTATCTGTACTTACGTTGTTATTGGGAATTATGAGTTACTGACCTCGGTTGGGAAAGGTCACATATAGATACTGCTAGACTAGTGATACATGGGGAAGCCCCCACTACTCTTCGCACACATGCCTGTAATGGCCGCGATACTGATACTGATCTTCGCACACATACCTGGAATGGCCGCGATACTGATACTAAACTTCGCACACATGCCTGGAGGGCCGCGATACAAACAAAACTAGTCTACAATACATGGGAAACCCCCACTAATCTTCGCAAACATGCCTGGAGGGCCGCGATGTAGTTATAAACGATACATGGGTTACTAAACAAACAAACGTTTTACGATATGAACACTATTACTAAACAACCCACTGTGAACTCGCTCAACTAGTTGTTGACTCTCTGTTACATGCCTTGCAGGTCGTTAGGTATACATGGAGCTTGCACTGGGAGGCGCGGTTGTTGTGGACAAGGATCGTGAATGCTTTGATTAAACATTTTGACATTACATATTCATACTTATGTTGGGTTTATAATTTTTGCTTCTGCTAAACATGGATATTATACTTATGTTTTGAACACCTTTCATATTGGTTTGTTTGAATTACATTTACTTTTACTTATTACTTACATGTTCAATATGATTGGTGGCTTGATACTGGTCAGTCACGCCTCCAAGCGGTGGTACTCCGCGTGTGGATTTTGGGGGTGTGACAGTATCCAGATTCTTTTTCATCCAGACTCGGTTTAATTTGGATTATTCAACATCCCTAGCATGCGATATTCACAATGGTTGTATTACGAATCGTATAGCATACAGAGTCAGCTACATTAAGATAGATCCATACTCGTGGAATTCAGATCCTGTAACATCAATAATCAGAAGGACTCACAATGGGTGGTATCCGGATTCTGTTTCATCCAGTCTCGGTTTAATTTTGATCATTCAACTTCCCTAGCTTGTGAGATTCAGAATGGTTGTTTTACAAATCGTATAGCATCCAGAGTCTGCTACATTCAGATAGCATCCACACTCGGTTGAATTGGTATCCTGTAACATCACTAATCAGAAGGACTCACAATGGGTGGTATCCGGATTCTGTTTCATCCAGACACGGTTTAATTTTGATCATTCAACTTCCCTAGCTTGCGAGATTCAGAATGGTTGTTTTAAGAATCGTCTAGCATCCAGAGTCTGCTACATTCAGATAGCATCCACACTCGGTTGAATTCGTATCCTGTAACATCACTAATCAGAAGGACTCACAATGGGTGGTATCCTGATTCTGTTTCATCCAGACTCAATTTAATTTGGATCATTCAACTTCCCTAGCTAGCGAGATTCAGAATGGTTGTTTTACGAATCGTATAGCATACAGAGTCTGCTACATTCAGACAGCATCCATAATCAGTTGAATTTGTATCTTGTAACATCACTAATCAGAAGGACTCACAATGGGTGGTATCCAGATGCTGTTTCATCCAGATTCGGTTTAATTTGGATCATTCAACTTCCCTGGCTAGCGAGATTCAGAATAGTTGTTTTACAAATCATATAGCATCGAGAGTCAGCTACTTTCAGATAGTGTCCATACTTGGTTGAATTCGTATCCTGTAACATTACTAATCAGAAGGACTCACAATGGGTGGTATCCGGATTCTGTTTCATCCAGGCTCAGTTTAATTTGGATCATTCAACTTCCCTAGCTTGCGAGATTAAGAATGGTTGTATTACGAATCGTATAGCCATCTGCTGCGCAATGATTTCTGCCAGTTCGGCAGTCGCTATCTGGTTCTCGCGTCGAGGAGGCATTCTAAAAGAGGAAACATGAAAGGAAACGAGTGAGATGATTGGATGAAGAGAACGAGATGAAACAAAATCAACAAAAGCAAAGATGGTGGTCATTCGTCCGCATTACCAAGCAAACAAACGACACACAGTGACTAATCAAAGTAAATGGGTCAAAAATAATGTATCGCGAAGACATGCTCGCCTATAAGTGAACACTCATCCCAAGAATTCCCAGGTAAGCACAACTGGTCTCGCGTCTGATGAGATATATACGAAGTGCTTGCCTAGACAGAAAACCCAGAATACAGGCATTCACTCTTCCAGTTTGCACGTGTTCACATTATTTAAAACCCAAAACTTTGACGAGATTTTGAAAATTTGAAGGCGCAAGGCCAAAAATTTTAGTTAAACTGGAAGGGTTCAAAACCTTACAAAAGAGGGTTCAAAACCTTGTAATCAATCATCCTAGAACAGATGATTAGTTTTCAAAGCGGTTTTGAAATTTATGTTCTTGTTGGGGTCGTCGCCTAAGGATAGGTGACGGTATTGTTTTATAACTAAACGCAAGTAAACTCGCATTAGGGTCCTAGAAAGGTTATAATCTAGGTCAAAGAATTACTAATAACCTAATTCCCTATAACCATTGGCTCTGATACCAACTCTTCTGTCACACCGTATAACAACGAACCGCGGCGGAAACGCCGGGGAGTGATCGCGACAGAATTAATTGTTTCATAACCATGGCATTCAAAGTTGTATTTTATTTATCAACATAAAGGTTACATTGTCTTAAACACGAAACAAAGAGTTTATAACATAATTAAACAAAGTCTATCTTCATTTTAAGTCTCTAAGGCACAGGTCCGCCCTAGTGTCATGATCATCATCCTACGCAAAAGCTCCTGAAAACACATGTGAAAATAGGTACGTCAGCATAAAAATGCCTGTGAGATACATAGGTTTTGTGAAAATAGGATTCATGACTTATGTTTAAGAAAATGTTTAGTCATGAACCTTGTAATTTGCTTTGTCTTGTAAATCATTTGAAAAGTGATAAATAAACCAAATGATATATATGTATAAAAGAATAATACATGGTTAAGCGAATAACCACGTGAAATGAGTTTGTATAAATTACGTTGTTTGTAAAACAATGTATTGTGAAAAGTATGTTATTTGTATAAAATGTTAGATGTCCCAATTTGAAATGATTCAAATAACGCTACGATATGTAATACCATACAATCACTTATATATAGGAAGTACCAGCGGCGTATCCACTATGCTTGTATCATATTACACACGCCTCGTTACTTAAATCACTTACTCAAACCAAACCAACAATGTATGATGTCTATGTTTAAACCAATTTGTCAAATGTATTGGATAATATGTCAAGGTGTTTATGTCAAGATGTAAATCATGTAATATAAAACAAATGTCAAACATGTTTATGTGTCAAATGTAAATCATGTCAAAATGTTTATGTCAAAATGTCTATGTCAAATGTCTTTGTGTAAACCTTGTCAAAATGTCATGTATGGCAAGTGGAATATATATATGTATAAATATACCCATTAAGCCATAGGTAAAAATGCACAAAACAATATATTGAAGTAAAACATGGTTTAAATCAATGTTATGTCTTGTGGAAATGCATGCTATACTGAATATGAACATCTATGCGGTATTGTGAAAATGCATACATCCAAGCCTTGAGACTGTGGCGATAAACCCTTAAACAAATTAAAGGTTTATCTTAGTTATGTATATCGAATTCGGTCATTCCTTTCATCCCCACCTAACCAGGATGTCCGGAACGGGAGTTGTCAATTCCTATGGTACCACTACCTACTAACGAACGGCGTGATCAATGTTAATGAATGTATTGTCCCATGTAAACAAACCAAATGTCATACCAAAATGTAAGCATGTGATGAAATGAAAATGTACTAAGTATGCAACAAATGGGCATACATAGCATGTGATGTGATGTAATGTAAAACGATGTACTAAGTAGGCACACAATGGGCATACATAGCATAAAATGTAATGTAAAGCGATGTACTAAGTAGGCACACAATGGGAATACATAGCATAAAATGTAATGTAAAACGATGTACTAAGTAGGCACACAATGGGCATACATAGCATTAAATGTAATGTAAAACGATGTACTAAGTAGGCACACAATGGGCATACATAGCATAAAATGTAATGAAATCATGTACTATAAGGTACTAACGAACATAGCAGATATATGATGTGAAAACATGGAAAGCATGAAAGTAACAAGTAGGCACATGTGTTCCACCCCAAAACGTTTGGAAAACAGTAAAAGAGGGGTCTATGTACTCACTTGAGATTGTTCAGTAGTCCTAAGATAACCACCAAGCAATGCTAGAGATCTCGGAATCAAACGGTACCTAACATAGGTAACTATGTTAATAAACCGGACCTAAATCGGAGGATCGGATAGAATGAGGGTTCGTAAACCAAACGAGTATAGGAACTCGTGTAATATGGTTTAACAAAGCCTACGTACTAAATGAAACCTAACATAAATGCTTACGACCCATTTCGACCCGTTTAGGTAGCTTATGCTACTTTAACGCGTCGTTCGCGTGAAACGCGTTCGGACCGCCTAACTAGCCCTATGACAAGTGTTATATGCCTAAACATGTTACATAATCAGTTATGTGACAAAATTTTAGGTTACATATGCTTAATTACCAATTATACATGAAAAGGGTATTCTGGTAATTTACCTAAGGCAAATAAACCACCTATCATACAACTACTCAAACGATGTGACCATAAGGTATAACCTCGGAAGGTTATTCCCTACATGCTATGGTCACCTAATGTATTTGGTCGGATCCTAATGATCGACCAAATGGGTCGGGTTCGAAGGTATAAGCGATTTATTAGATCGCTTACCCTACGACCCTAGACAACGTGGTAATCAGTAGGCATAGTCCCAAGGGACTATAACCAACGTGATTACACTCACGTTGCGAAGTTCTAACGAACTTCACATTGACCATAAACTGGTCAACGCAGAAAGTCAAACAAAGTTTGACTTTCAGACTCGAAAAGACTTGAAAAGCAATAAAAGAACGAAAGAATACTTACGAAGGGTCCCCGAATGCTAATTTCGATCCAAGAATCTCAGGTATGAAACAATGGTTTCAACTTAGAGTTTCTCAAATCAAAATTCTTGTGAGTTTTGCATTGCATGGGGGGGGGTATTTATAGTTTTCGGGTAACCGTTGAGATTGTTTCTTGGAAAAGAGGGCACGATCATGGCCGTACACTTGTAGGAAAGTTGTGGTGCCTCAATTTGCTCACCACCATAAGGAATTGACACTTGGAAAGGGGATTGGAAGTGCAAAACATCTGCAAACAGGCTGTAAAAACAATGAATCTGGTCTGATAGCCTGACGCGGGCCGTGTAAGGGACAACAGAAGGTTTACGCGGGCCGCCTAGTGTCTGCAGATCAAAAACAAGTTTCAGAAACTACAGTTTTGGTCCCTGCACGTGTTTAAGGCCATTTCCGACACTTCTAAGGCCCGCAAAGCCAACTTTAAGGCCCTAAAATGATGCCTAAACATTTTGGACATGAAACATGCTCAAAAATGTGTCGGATGTCAGTTCGTTTGGTCGTACGAACGCGATGTTCGCTTAATTACGACGGAATGCGCATAAGCGCGAAAAACGATCCAAATGACGCGACGAATGAATTTTTCTTATGCCAAACACTAAAACATAATATAGTCATGCTTACATAAATTTTTGGATGTCCGGATGTATTCAGAACGTGAGTTATGCGCAAAAATGCAAACTTGTGCACTTTTTGACACTTTTAGTCCCTGAATGACCTAAAAGTTTATTTTAGCACACCGAACCCCTCAAAGCCTATTTCTAAGCTATGTAAAGGATATTTAAGGTGTTTTTAACTTATGGTCATGTTCCGGAATGTTCGTTACTGTTCAAATTGGCATACTTTCGCAGTTTGTCAAGTTTAGTCCCTGTAAGCGAATTAACTTGTTTTTGCCATACCAAAGCCTTTAAAACTTATTTCTAAGTTATGTAAAGGTTATTTAAGGTATGTTAAGTATATGTTGATGTTCTGGAGTATTTTTCGCATTAAACTGATTATGTTTACGCATCAGTTTGCGTATAACTCTCCAGAAAGTGATATAGAGTTTGAAATTGGATAAAAGTCAAAACATGAAAAAATGTAAAACACAACCAAACAAACATTGGGATCAAATAACATTGTTTTATTGATAATAGAACTGTTCACAATGATTACAAGCACAGATGTTACATTTTTGCTTATGGATTTCATTCCTAAGCATGATTCCGTCCACATTCCTCCTGATCCTCCTCCAGATCCAGGGTTTGTTTGTTTTGCTAATGCGACTAGTGGTTCTGAAACCACTGGTATTAATGATTTTGTGTTCGGGGGTTCTTTGGAGATGAATTCTTCAAGCTTGTTGAAGATGAAGAGTACTGCTATGGGTTCGAAGGTCTATGCTAGAGATGTGGAGGTTTCTTCTGCTGCTGAATCAGGTATTATTCGGTCAGTTGTGTTAGCTGAGTCTGATGGAATCTGTTTGGGTAGAGTGTTAGGGGATAACTGGAAATCTAGGGTGTTGAAGGAGAAAATTATTTTTAGTAATTTTGATCTGAGGGTTTTGTTTAGTGCTGATACTGATTTAGAAGGGATTAAAGCTGGTTGTTCGGTGAATTTGCTCATTGAGGGGTTGGGTAAGAGAAGCTGTCCGGTGGAGTTATTTTCTGGTCAATATGGATCTGTGTTGGATGTTTTAGCTAGTTTAGCTAAGCAAAAGGGTAGTGATGTTGTAGGTATGGGATGTAATAGTGGTAATGATTTTGGTATGAAGGAGATAGCAGTAAATGTAAACTGTCCCAGTTGAATCCTAATATCAATGTTTTTGATGTTATTAATGGTGGTTCTGTTGAATTGATGGATAAGAGGAAGAAAAGATCTCTTAGAAATGTAGGATTGCAGGTAAAGGCTAGTAAGGTCATGTGGGATAACAATTCTTATATCAAGGTGCCTAAGGAGGGGAGTAGTGCTTATAAGGATGTGGTTCTGCCTGATGGGGTATGTGCTGTTGAATTATTGGACGATTTGTATAAAGTGGGATGTAAAGGAATTAGGGATGTCCGAGGGTTGCTTTTAAAATTGACCTTCAAAAAGCATATGATTCTGTTGACCATGGGTTTCTTGAGGAGTGTTTGAAGCAATTTGGATTACATAGTAAATTTGTGAATTAAGTTATGGTTTGTATGACATCTGCTCAGTATTCAGTAGCTTATCAGGGCAATTTGTATGGTTTTTCAGAGGAGAAAGAGGGGAGACAGGGGGATCCAATTTCACCTTATCTATTCACTTTGGTTATCTAGTATTGAATTTGATGCTGATGAGAAGAATTAAAGGATTTGAGGGGTTTAAGTATCATCAGAAGTGTGGAAAATTGAAACTAACTCATTTATGTTTTGCTGATGATTTGTTTATTTTCAGTGGTGCTGATGTGAAGTCAATTGAGGTTATAAAAGAGGCTTTAAATGAATTCAGTGTTGTATCGGGGTTGGTGCCTAATATGAGCAAAAGTGATATCATCTTTGGTAATGTCAATTCTGTAGTGCAAAGGCAAATCTTGGAGGTGTTACCTTTTAATGTTGGAAGTTTTCCGATGAAGTACCTTGGTATTCCTTTATCTTCTAAGATGTTGTATCAGAAGGATTGCAAAATCCCTATTGACAAAGTTAAAGCTAGAATAACTGTCTGGAAAGTGAAATTCTTATCTTTTGCGGGCAGAATGCAATTAATAAAGTCTGTTCTATCCTCTATAACTATTTATTGGGCATCTTTGTATATCTTGCCGGCAGCTGTTAGTGAGGAAATTGAGCGGTTGCTTAGTAGTTTTTTGTGGAGTCAAGGGAAAGGTAGTAAAGGTATGGCTAAGGTTTGCTGGGAGGAAATTTGTATGGCTAAATGTCAAGGTGGGTTGAGTATTTCGTCTTTGAAGACCCAAAATATTGCTTTAATGTCGAAGCATATTTGGAATGTTTTATCCAATAAAGATACTATGTGGGTTAGATGGGTTAATGAATACAAATTGTGTGGAAAGGGTATTTGGGAAATTAGTGAATCTAGAAGTGATTCTTGGAGTTGGAGGCAAGTGCTGCAACATAGGAATTTGTTTAGGGACAGATTCTGTGCTATTATAGGTAATGGGGAAAATGTTAGGGTTTGGTTGGATCTTTGGCATGAAAAGGGCATTCTTGTAAATATTATCAGCAGAAGAGACATTAAAGCATCTGGGTATAATAGTAACACTAAATTGGCGGAAGTTTATGATGGGATTAGTTGGAAGCTGCCACAGGAAGGGAAAGGAAAATATAGGTGGTTGTTTCAGTCAAGCTTTATGCAATTTGATAAAATGAGAAAAGATAAGTTTGAATGGAGATTGAATAATGGTCATGTTGAAGAGTATAAGGTTAGGAAAGTGTATAAAAGTTTGTGTATTGGAGGTCCTAAGAGGATGTGGAGTGATTTAGTGTGGTTTAGTCAAAATATTCCGAGGCATGCTTTTATAATCTGGCTGGCTTTTAAATATAGACTGTTAACTCAAGATAGGCTACTAAGTTGGGGGTTTGATGGGGAGCTGAAATGTGCTTTGTGTAATAGATGCCCTGATAGTCACAACCATTTGTTTTTTTAGTGTGAATTTGCCTTGGTTGTTTGGAAGAGATGTAAAGCTTTCTCAAGATTGGAAGTGGTTCCAAATAGATGGTCGGATATCACTGTTTATTTGGAAAATAATGTCACACCCCGACCACGTAGGACAACAAACCGTGGCGGAAACTTCGGGGAGTGTTGCAACAGAAGCTATCGTTTCGTAACCATGGATACAAAAAGAGTTTCATTTTATTGAAAATATTAAACATCAACATTATCTTAACATAGAACAAACAAGTTTTACATCGTCTATCACTATTATTATGTCACTAAGGCCTCGTCCAGATCCTATGTGACGCATGCATCCTAGATATCACATCAAGTAACATCACCTGAAACATATGTAAAAACAAAGTCAGCAAAAAAAATGCTGGCGAGTACATAGGTTTTATAAGGGTATCGGAATCATGGCTTCGTTTACATATTGCAGTACTTTATTAGACTACAAGAGTCAAAATACAAACCTTGTTTTGAAAAGTGTATTGCAACATAGTTAACCAACTCAAATCAAGTTGATTATAGTTTATAAAATCTCGTAGCCATGCTTCTTAACCCAAAAACATTTGTTTTAGAAAACCAACTTGTAAAACATCTTGTAAAAACTTGTTAAAAACTCGTATGGTTTATATCTTTTAGAAAACATTGTTGTGTGACATTGTTTCAAAATCGTTTACCCAAGTGAACTAAATAACGCCACGGTATGTAATATGTTGAAAACACTTATATATAGGAAGTACCAGCGGCGTATCCACCATGCTTTCATCACATTACACCTGCAATTAAGTACAAGTAGTGAGGATGATCCACACTAGTTCATATACGGGACATGCCCCATATATGTAAACGACTAAAAACAAAGTACCAATGTCACCACAAAACCTAGTCTACTTTACCTCATGAAAAAATGTCCAGTAGACAGACAAAAAGAGACCAAAAAGGGACGTTATCCGCCATCATCAAAAATGAAATTGCTTCGAAACAGCATCCCCATAACTCAAACCAAAAACTGACTAGCCATTAGAGAACTTTGTGGAAGAGGTGCTTGCCCCTGCTTTTGAAAACAAAGGATGTGTACCCGACGTAATAAATTCATTTGTTTCATTATAGACTTCCACAACCTCCTCATCATCAGAATCACCAATATCATCCCTCATCCCCTTACCCGTTTGACGGACCGTACCCTGCTCCTCCCTTAGAACATCAAACGGGTTCTGGGACACTACACTAATCGAAGGATCCGACTTTTTTACCCCTCCATTCGATTTGAACCCAACCGGCCTGTACTCAAATTTTGGTTTAGCTTTATTAACATGAAAACCAGATTTCCTAGCCGCTTTTTTACCATCCACATCCATAAAACCATCTTCATCCACTTCTGGAATCTTCACCGGACCACGAGATTGCTTCCCAACGTTTTGTTTCGGGGGTTTAGGAACAACCTTAGGAGATTTCCTAGGCTGTTTCGGGCAAGACTCATCAAAATGACCAAAGACCTTACAATGGTCACGCCTATATGGACTCCATTCATATTCCACATTCATCTTCACTTTAATAAAACCTTCACCTTCTAGCTCAGGCACCGCAATAACTACTTCCTCTTTAAAGGCATTCTCGGCTGAGA
Organism: Helianthus tuberosus; assembly: GCA_030545235.1. Taxonomy (NCBI): domain Eukaryota; kingdom Viridiplantae; phylum Streptophyta; class Magnoliopsida; order Asterales; family Asteraceae; genus Helianthus; species Helianthus tuberosus. The sequence goes on from JARYGA010019145.1 coordinate 29,547, forward strand.
TTTCTATCAAGGCTCTTGCATAACTGTTCAAGGGAATTTACATGAAAAGGTTGAAAGATTAAGGACTGAATTGGAAAGAATTCAGCAGGAAATTGAGAGGGAACCTGATAATGTTGACTTGAGAGATGAAGAAGCTGTTTATGTTAAAGAGTATAAAGCTGCTGTTGCTGATGAAGAATATATGCTCAAACAGAAGTCAAGGGTACACTGGTTAAAAGTTGGGGATCAAAATACTAAATTTTTTCATAAACTAGTGAAGAATAGAGAATGCAGGAATAAGATAGGTGGCATTAAAGATCTGGAAGGGAATGAGTATTATGGGGATAAGGTTGGGGATGCTTTAGTTAAATAGATATTCCAAAGGCATATGATACTGTTTGTTGGTCTTTGTTTTACGGGGTTAAAATGTGGTGTTGAACCTATGTCAGATCCTGATTCTTTGTTTTTAAATAAGCTTAATGAGCGGGAGGCTGATCTTCTTGTTAGTACTGTTAGTAGAGAAGAAATTAAGACAACAATGTTTCAGATTGCTGATGAGAAGGCTTCGGGACAAGATGGGTATACTGCTAAATTCTTTAAGGCAGCATGGGGTGTTATTGGGGAAGAGATTATAGGTGCTGTGTTGGAATTTTTTAATAATGGGAAGCTTTTGAAGGAAATAAATGCTACGATTATTTCAGTTGTGCCAAAAGTGAAAGTGCCAATCTCTATTAATCAGTTTAGGCCCATTGCTTGTTGCAATGTGGTTTGTAAGTGCATAAGTAATGTCTTGTATAAGTGCATTAGCAAAATTATAATGAACATGATTAATGGTAGTCTGATGATGCTTGTTAGTATCAACCAATCTGCCTTTGTGCCAGGAAGAATGATATCAGACAATATCCTTTTGACCCAAGAACTAATGCATAACTATCATCTTAACAAAGGCCCGTCTCGGTGTGCGTTTAAAATAGATATTCCAAAGGCATATGATACTGTTTGTTGGTCTTTTTTGGAGGATGTTCTTACACACTTTGGATTTCATCATAAAATGGTGGCATGGATAATGACGTGCGTCTCTACGGCTTCTTATTCTTTAAACATTAATGGTGATCTTCATGGCTACTTTAGAGGTAAATGTGGTCTTCGACAGGGGGACCCGATGTCGCCATATCTTTTTACTCTCATCATAGAGGTCTTCTCTTGTATGCTCCAAAGAGCTGCTCAATCTAGCTCTTTCAAGTTCCATGCTCATTGTGCTATACAGAAGATCATTAATTGTGACAACTCGTAATTCTGAATCTATCTTTGTACTATGATGTAACATATGTGAACGTGACGTGATTATATGAAAGTGATTGATTAAACGAATGTTATGTTTGATTTGTGCTTGTGTAATGTATGTATGTATATAAACGGTCCAAACGCACAACACTCACCCGATCGCACAAGCTTATTCGGGCTATACAACTTGTACTCGGATCTATAGGGCAGCCCAAGTTTGGGTTCGGCCCATCCCCATTAGTTCGATTAACACTTAGGGTGTTAGTAACCATCTCACACTTTACCAAAAACACTTTACACACACAAACCCTAGCTCTCTTCCTTCTCTCTAGAACTCGACGACAACATCTCCATCTCTCTCTAAGCTTTCTATTCGGATCAATCCTTGTTCATCCTCTAATCGGTTAGTATGTTAACTACTTGCTTCCATGATTTTATGATTGATGATGCTTATATGATGATGTATTGTTATGATTGGTTTGAATAATATGTGATTAAGCATGAATGAATGTAATCGGCCATATATGTATTTTATTCGAACCCGAATGGGTTGATTTTAGTGTTCATGAAATCGGCTTGCTTATGTGTATTAGAAATTGTTCATATTAATCGGATTTCATACTATAGAACTAGATTCGAATGCTTGAAATAATCGGCTGTGATGTGGTCGAACTCGAATGACATGTATAAATTATGGGGTTAATCCGATTGAATGTTGAGGGGTAAACTATTGTTCATGCTTTGATCGATTAGGTTTTATGAGAAATTGTATGGAAAATGCTTGTTTGATCGATTATTGGTTAAGTTGAAACTGGTTAGTTGTTGATTGTTAACCACGAAAATAGGAAACTGCTTGATTGTTTTGACCGATTTAATGTATGATTGGTAACTGTTGATTTGCTATAAATACTATGCATAATATCCGGATAATGAAACTAATCGCACAAGACACCTTGGTCGCACAAGAAGTCCATTCGCACAAGGTGTCCCCAGTCGCACAAGGCTGCTTGGATCGCACAAGTTGTAATGTTTGGGTCGGGTATACATGTTGGGTTGGGCTAGTTTTGATCGCACAACCCAATCAGATCGCACAAGTCGACCGGATCGTACAAGCTATCCGGATCGCACAAGACCAATGTTTATTTGTTTGGGCCGTTACATGTTGGACTGTTTATGCTTATTTTGGGCCGGGTACTATTGGGCTTCTAAGGGTGAATCGCACAAGGCAGTTAGACTTGTGCGAGCCCAATCCCTTGAATTGTACAAGAATGATTATGTTATGTAATTATCTGTTAAAGTGTTGCCTTGATCTATACGTTCTCGTAACATGTTAACTTGTGTGAAACTTACGTGCACTACTCGAAACCAAAACCTGACTTGTATGGTAACCATGTTAGGACGTGGTTGACCACTAGCAGCTAGACTTGACCTTTCTGTGTATCTGTCGAGCAAACCAAGTTGAGTTCACACTCTTACCAAGGCATGGGATTCCCAGGGTCCGGAATGGGTTTTGAAGATTTCTTGTACTTAAGTTATTATCGGGATTACGTACTATAGGCCTCGGGAGAGGAAGGTTATTGATAGATACTGCTAGACTAGTGATACATATACTTCACTTCGCATACACGCCGGGAATGGCTGCGATAATAGAACCAATCTTCGCACACATGCCTGGAATGGCTGCGAACCATACTCTAAACTTCGCACACATGCCGGGTGGGCTGTGATACAAATATACCTAGTCTAGAAAACATGGAAAACTCCCCAGTAATCTTCGCACACATGTCTGGAAGACTGCGATACAAATACATACGATATATGGTCTACTAAACGAACATACGATTTACAATACGATTGCTATACTGAACAAACCACTGTGAACTCGCTCAACTTTGTTGTTAACTCTCTGTTACATGCCTTGCAGGACCTTAGGTACTCATGGAGCTTGCACGGGAGGCCCAGTCGTTGTGGGACATGGTTCGTGGATGCCATGCTAAAACATTATGACATTTTGAACTTGATACTTATGTTGGGTTTTCATATTATGCTTCCGCTACTTAAACTATGTTTTGTTTAAACACCTATCGTATTGATGAATGACTTTTACTTTTAATTATATGCTATGTTCAATATGATTGGTGGCTTGATCCTGGTCATGTCACGCCTCCAAGCGGTGGTACTCCGTGTGTGGATTTTGGGGGTGTGACAGATTGGTATCAGAGCCATTGGTTATAGAGAACTTGGTTTTAATAAGGGGAAAACGTTTTTATTAAAACCGGACTATAACCAGAACAGTGCTCAACGATCCACAACGACGCTTCGCTCCACGTGCAAGACTCAACATTCTAGGTAATATGGTATATGTTTTATTGCCTACTTGCTAGATTACATAGAACTTTGTTCAGGGTATGCTTAGATACACATAACCACTATTGCTTGAGAACACTTGTGTGCTTACTCTCTTCTGTCATTGCACTTTTCGCAAACCTCTCTCACTTATGATTACCTTTGCTATGAAGATCATGTCTGGACGTATTAACCTGACTCAAGCCCAGTTGACGGCTCTCATTAACGAACAAGTTGCTGCGGCACTTGGAGCCACGCAGGCAGGAGGTATATCCTGCAGTCGTAACTCACACTAGGATCTCTAGATCCTACACTCCTAAAACCAACTCTTGTGTTTAACCTTGTCCTATTCTTATACACAATAGGTCAACACGCATAGCCACCTGTTTGCACTTTCAAGAATTTCATGGACTGTCGTCCAAGCACGTTTAGTGGCACTGAAGGAGCAGTGGGACTCCTCCATTGGTTTGAGAAGCTCGAGTCGGTGTTTGAAATGTGTGAATGCCCTGAGGCTCGCAGGGTGAAGTACGCCACCGGTACTCTAGAAGGAATTGCGCTGATGAAGGCCACTTCAAGCGGGATTGCCCCCAGTTGAACTAGCAGCAGCAGCAACAGCGAGGCAACAGGGGATGCTTTCAGTGTGGTGATGAAGGCCACTTCAAGCGGGATTGCCCCCAGTTGAACTAGAATCGCAACAACAATAACAATCAGGGCAATGGTAACAACAACGGTGGAAACAATAATGGCATCAAAGCTAGGGGACGTGCATTTGTGCTGGGGCATGGAGAAGCAAGGAATGATCCCAACGTAGTAATGGGTAAGTTCCTCCTTGACGACTTTTATGTTACTGTTTTGTTTGATTCGGGTGCGGATACAAGTTATATGTCTCTAAAAGTTAGCCAAATGTTAAAACGTGCACCAACTCCCTTAAACACCAAGCATGTTGTAGAATTAGCTAATGGTAAGAGTCTAGAGGCCACACACATAGTTCAGGGTTGTAATCTTATCCTCGCTGGTCACACTTTCTCAATCGATCTCATTCCCATAGTTTTGGGTAGTTTCGACATCGTCATTGGTATGGATTGGTTATCCAAACAACAAGCAGAGATCTTATGCAAGGAGAAGATTGTTCGAATTCCCCGTTCTGGCAAAGAACCTCTCGAAGTTCAAGGCGACAAGAGTGGTGCTGTGGTAGGCATCAGAGCTGGAAGAACTATCTTCACAACTACAAGAACTTTTGGATAAGGGTTTTATTCGCCCTAGCTCTTCGCCTTGGGGAGCTCCAGTATTATTCGTGAAAAAGAAGGACGGTACCTTCAGGATGTGCATTGATTATCGCGAGCTCAACAAGGTGACAGTGAAGAACCGCTATCCTCTTCCACGAATTGATGACTTATTCGACCAGTTGCAAGGGTCAAGCTACTACTCCAAGATAGACCTGAGGTCAGGTTATCATCAGCTGAGAGTCCGGGATGAGGACGTCTCCAAAACAGCATTCAGAACTCGCTACGGCCACTACGAGTTTCTAGTTATACCATTTGGACTAACGAACGCACCGGCAGTCTTCATGGATCTTATGAACATGGTGTGCAAACCCTACTTAGACAAGTTTGTGATTGTTTTCATCGACGACATCCTGATCTATTCCAAGAATCAGGAGGAACATGAGCAGCACCTACGACTTATTTTGGAACTCCTTCGAACAGAACAGCTGTACACCAAGTTTTCAAAATGCGACTTCTGGCTTCGTGAAGTCCATTTTCTAGGCCATGTCGTAAACAAGGATGGGATTCATGTTGATCCATCCAAGGTAGATTCGATCAAGAACTGGCCTGCACCACGTACACCAACAGAAATACGCCAATTCTTGGGTTTGGCGTGTTATTACAGACGATTCATTAAAGATTTCTCCAAGATTGCACAGCCGCTTACGCTACTGACACAGAAAGGTGTCACTTATCGCTGGGGCAATGCACAGGAAACAGCTTTTCAACACTTAAAGGATAGACTATGCAGCGCACCTATTCTTTCATTGCCAGAGGGCACGGACGATTTCGTGGTTTATTGTGATGCATCCATTCAGGGTTTTGGATGTGTGTTAATGCAGCGTGACAAAGTCATTGCCTACGCTTCGCGCCAACTTAAGGTTCACGAACGGAACTACACAACGCACGATTTAGAGCTGGGAGCTGTTGTTTTCGCGCTTAAGATATGGCGACACTACCTGTACGGTACCAAGTGCACTATCTACACCGATCACAGGAGTCTCGAGCATATCTTCAAGCAGAAGGAATTGAACATGCGTCAACGTCGATGGGTTGAGCTACTTAATGATTACGAATGTGCCATCAAGTACCATCCAGGCAAAGCCAATGTTGTGGCTGACGCCCTCAGTCGGAAAGACACTACGCCTAGACGCGTACGAGCATTGCAACTCACTATTCAGTCTAGTCTTCCTGCATAGATACGAGATGCTCAGGTGGAAGCATTGAAACCAGAAAACGTCAGGGCAGAAGCCCTACGCGGCTCAAGGAAACGATTAGAACAAAGGGAAGACGGCGCCTACTATGTAAGGGGACGCATTTGGGTCCCACACTATGGAAATTTACGCGAGCTTGTAATGGATGAAGCTCATAAGTCTCGATACTCAGTACATCCTGGTTTAGATAAGATGTACCACGATCTCAGGACTACGTATTGGTGGCCTAGTATGAAGGCCCACATTGCGACTTACGTCGGCAAGTGTTTGACCTGTGCGAGAGTCAAAACGGAATATCAGAAACCATCAGGCCTACTTCAGCAACCCAAGATACCGCAGTGGAAATGGGAGGAAATTTCCATGGATTTTGTTACTGGCCTACCTAGATCTCAACGTGGGAACGATACCATTTGGGTGATCGTGGATCGACTCACAAAGTCTGCACACTTCCTGGCTATTAAGGAAAAGGATAAGTTCTCCACTCTCGCATACGTATATCTTAAGGAAGTTGTTTCAAGGCACGGAGTGCCAACTTCTATTATCTCTGATCGTGATGCACGATTCACTTCAGAACTGTGGCAAGCGATGCACAAATCCTTTGGCTCTCGATTAGACATGAGCACAGCATATCACCCTAAGACGGATGGGCAGTCTGAGCGCACGATTCAAACCCTAGAAGACATGCTTCGAGCATGTGTTATTGATTTCGGCAACAGCTGGGAAAAACATCTCCCGTTAGTGGAGTTCTCGTACAATAACAGTTACCATACCAGCATCCAAGCCGCTCCATTCGAGGCATTGTACGGGCGTAAATGCCGGTCACCTCTCTGTTGGGCAGAGGTGGGGGATAGTCAAATCACAGGACCAGAAATGGTAGTTGATGCTACTGAACGGATTGCACAGATACGGAAACATATGGCGGCAGCTCGCGACCGTCAGAAAAGTTATGCTGATAAGCGCAGGAAACCACTCGAGTTCCAGGTTGGGGATCGAGTGCTACTTAAAGTCTCACCCTGGAAAGGGGTAGTTCGTTTTGGAAAACGAGGCAAACTCAATCCGCGGTATGTCGGACCGTTTGAGATCATAGAAAGAATAGGCAAGGTGGCCTACAAACTGAACCTACCAGCTGAACTCGGTGCAGTTCACAACGCTGATATCGAGTGGCTGTTTTCTATCTAACCTTAGGCGATTTTGATTCCTCACGTAAACCCTAATTCTTCTTTGCGATCTCTTGTATAACAGTCTGTGATTGGAGATTGGATTCTTTCAAAACTCTATAACGAACTAGTTAGCAATTGTGACCGATTTCGAATTTAGGGTTTTTCTTTGTTTCTTTATTTTCAGTTTAATCGCCTCCTTAGTGTTTAGTTTGATTCTTTGATTTATTAATCTAGTTGTTTTTTATTGCGGTTAACTGAGTTTAATTTAGCTAGATCAAAAAACTCTGGATTAATCGGTTAAGAGTTGAAGATTATCACTATGGTTTATAAGGTTTAGGGTTTTCTTGTTGGCTGCATGTTTTTCTGTTTTATTGTCTGTCCGAGATCGTTGTTTCGTTTGCATGGAGAGAAATAGAGATCAAGGCTTGGAGGATCTAGGGTTCCAGGCTTTCTCAGAAAAGTTGCATGGGGACATTTTTATTTCTTCGAACAATACTAAGCCGGCGGCTTCACAAGAGTTACGTGGTATGTTTTCAAAGTTTGGGAATACTCTTGATGCAAGATCACTGAAAATCGATGGAAATCCGCAGTTGCCGAAACGAGGTGTGGTCCAAAATGAGCCGAGAATGATAAACATTATAGATGAGCTGGAAAAGGTAAGTGTGCCCGTTACTTCGGTTGTTGGGGATCGTAAATTGGAAGACGATGGGGAAAAGAGCAAGTCAGTGCCTTCGTATGCGGAAAAGGTTAAGAGTTTTAATTCGGTGAGACGTGAAGTTAATTTCAGACATATGGATTCGAATGAGACTATGCAGGATGCTGATGTTGTGATTCCTCGTGAGGTCATCCGAAAGGTTCAGGAAAAGTTTGAAAATGTTCTTTATGGATATTTTTAGGTAATCATTTGCCATACCCGGTTGTTGAATATTATGCAAAGAATGTTTGGTCTAAGTATGGTTTTGCAAAAATTATGATGAATTCGGATGGATTTTTCTTTTTTAAGTTTGACACTAAAGAGGGGATGGCTAAAGTGTTGGAGGGGGGGGGCATGGTTAATCCGGAAAATGCCGTTGTTTTTGAATGTTTGGTCTCCGTCTGTGAGCCTTAAAAAAGAGGGTATTAAGTCGGTTCTGGTGTGGGTGAAGTTACATAATGTTCCAATCTCGGTCTACACTGATGATGGGCTTAGTTTATTGGCGTCTAAGATAGGGATTCCTAAAAGATTAGATGGTTATACAGCTGATATGTGCTCGGATAATTGGGGAAGGAGTAGCTTTGCTCGTGCTTTAATTGAAGTTAATGCTGATAGTGAGTTGAAGGAGCATATTATTGTTGCTATCCCGAAGTTGGATGAGGATGGATATATTACTGAGAAAGTTAAGGTGGAATATGAATGGAAGCCACAAAGGTGTTCGGTTTGTAGTGTTTTTGGCCATAATGATCACACGTGTGTTAAAAATATGAATGATAATCCGAAACATGTGGTGGTTGATGAGGAGGGGTTTATAACGGATAAGAGGAAGACGGCTAGGGTAGGAGCTGTGCAAAAGAAACAAAAATCAAAATTTATCTACAAGCCGAAATTAAACAAACAAGGTCCGACTACTTCCGGTACTAAGAATGTTCAAGTGGATAACAAGGTGGGTGGTAATGTGAGTACCAGCAACTCGTTTGAGGCTCTAGCTAAGGATGATATACAAGTCACGGATGGTAATGCATGTAATGATAATGAGGGACCACCAACATTGAAGAAGGATGGTGGAAAATCTATGCGTTCTGATGAAGAGGTAGTGGAAACAGTTCCAACGGAAATGGCTGATTTTATGCGTCATGAACAACGTCAAACGTCTGAGGGGGCAAGCACTCCCGGTATGGTTGGTTTAAATGGATAGTATAGCTTCGTGGAACATAAGGGGTTTGAACCAACCCCTGAAACAAAAGGAGGTTCGTTTGCTTGTGTCTGAAAATCGGTTAACTGTTTGTGCCATTCTAGAATCTCATGTGGATGTTAAAATTTTAGATAAGGTGTGTAAGTGTGTTTTTCGTAATTGGGCTTGGACGTCGAATGGTGATTTGTGTCAGCAAGGTACTAGAATCATTTTGGGATGGAATTCGGATGTGGTGGATCTCATGGTTTTATCTCAAGAGGACCAGGTTATTCATACATAAATTCGTCCTAAACATGATAATAAAGCTGTGTTCTGTTCTTTTGTCTATGCAAAGAATTCGTATCTGGAGAGAAGACGTTTATGGGAGAATCTATGTATTCATAAAAGCCTTTGTCATGATAAGCCTTAGCTAGTTATGGGGGATTTCAACTCGGCTCTTCATGTGGAAGATTCTTTATTTGGTCCGTCTACGGGTTCTATTGGCATGAGAGAGTTTCATGATTGTGTTAAATTTTCGGAGCTTGTAGATATTAACGGCCATGGATTGCATTATACGTGGAACCAGAAACCGAAGCAGGGTATTGGTTTGTTAAAAAAGATTGATCGCGTCATGGGGAACTTGAAGTTTTTAGAGATGTTTCCTGAGGCTTTTGTGTGCTATCATCCTTTTAGAGTTTCGGACCATACTCCTTGCATTCTCAAGTGGCTGAAATCGGCAAAGGTGAAACCGAAACCATTTAAATTTGCAAATTTTATTACGTCTAAGCCAGAATTCAGGGTGTTTGTGGAGCAGGAGTGGTCGAAAAATGTTCCAGGATTTACAATGTTCTCGGTTGCAAAAAAGCTTCGAAACCTGAAACCGTTAATGCGTAAACTCTTGTTTAAACAAGGTAATCTGCATGATAGAGTGTCGGATCTTAGGAAGCAGCTGGAGGATATTCAGACGCTAGTGGATGAGAATCCGCTAGATGTTGGCTTGAGGGAAAAGGAAGCTGAGTGTCTTAATCTTTTTAAAACCGCAGCTTATGATGAAGAATGCTTCCTAAAGCAGAAGTCTAAAGTGGAGTGGTTGTGTGCTGGTGATTCTAATACGGCTTTTTTTCATAATACGCTTAAATGCAGGAATGCTAGAGGTAAAATCCAGTTGATTCAGGATATAGCCGGTAATCATTTTGAAGGTGATAATGTGCCTGGTGCTCTTGTTCATCATTATGAAAATTTTCTGGGTCATATGGATCAAGTTTCGCCCATTAATATGGAGGAGCTGGATATAAATGTTTTGAGCTCAAGTGATGCCAGTATCATGGTTCGTCAGGTTACTCTTCGGTATTGCTGAAAATAAAGCCCCGGGTCCTGATGGTTACACATCGGCTTTTTTCAAGAACGCATGGGATATTGTGGGCAATGATGTTTCTAATGCTGTGTTAGAATTTTTTGATAATGGTAAACTTCTGAAGCAATTAAATCACACGATTTTGGCTCTTGTTCCTAAAGTGGAAACGCCTGATTCGGTTCTTGATTATCGGCCTATCTCGTGCTGTAATGTCTTGTATAAATGTATTAGCAAGATCATTACGGATAGATTGAAAGGTAGCTTGGGTGCTCTGGTTAACATTAATCAATCGGCTTTTGTTCCGGGTAGGAAAATTTCGGATAACATTTTCCTGACTCAGGAATTAATACATAATTATCATTTGGATCATGGCCCGGCTAGATGTGCTTTCAAGATAGATATCCAGAAAGCTTATGATACGGTCAGTTGGTCTTTTTTGGAGAGTGTGCTATATGGTTTCGGGTTACATACGAAGATGGTTACATGGATAATGGTGTGTGTTACATCGGTTACTTACTCTATAAGCCTTAATGATAATTTGCATGGGTATTTCCAAGTTAGAAGGGGGTTTCGAGAGGGTGATCCTATGTCGCCATACTTGTTCACGTTGGTTATGGAAGTTCTTTCGTTACTTTTGCAACGAGGTGCATGTCCAGCTACGGGGTTTAAGTTCCATGCTCAATGTACTAAACAGAGGATTATCAATGTGTCGTTTGCGGATGATCTGTTCATCTTTGTGCATGGGGATATTGTTTCGGTTAAGAAAGTTAGGGATGCTCTTGAGAGGTTCACCAATGCTTCGGGCCTGAAGCCAAGCCCGGCCAAGAGCACGGTGTATTTCTGTAATGTGCCGAATCAGGTGAAACAGGAAATTCTTCATCTCATGCCGTTTAATCAAGGTATGTTGCCTGTTAAGTATTTGGGGGTGCCGTTGATATCGACGAAGCTCATGTTTAAAGATTGTAAGCCATTGATTGATCGTATGGAGAAGAAAATAGATAGTTGGTTGAATAGATCGCTATCATTTGCTGGTAGGTTGCAGCGTATCAACTCGGTTTTGTCTTCTATGCACATTTATTGGGCTTCAGTTTTTATCATTCCTGCTCGAGTCACAAATGATCTAGAGAAACTCATGCGTAGGTTCTTGTGGAATGCTAATAATCAGGGTAGGGTAAAAGCGAAGGTTTCATGGGCTGAGGTTTGTTTGCCTAAGGAGGAAGGTGGGTTAGGCATTAGGAGCATATCGGATGTTAATAAAGCTCTAATGACTAACCATATTTGGAGTATTCTCACTAAACGGAAGTCGCTTTGGGTTCAGTGGATTTATTCACATAAGTTAAATGGGAGAAGCTTGTGGGATATCCAACCTCGAGGTAGTATCAGTTGGGGTTGGAGGAAAATTCTGGCCATTCGAAGTGCTATTCGTCCATTTGTATGGAAAACGGTTCGTAGTGGTAATCAAACGAATATATGGAGTGATAATTGGTGCCAGCTGAGCCCTCTTAACTCTTTTATTACTCCTAGAAAAATTGCTAATGCAGGGTTTAATCTTAACTCGTCTCTGGCGGAGCTCGTTGATGATAATGGCCAGTGGAAGTGGCCCCGTGCATGGTACGATCTATATCCGATTTTAATTGGCTTAAATGTTCCTCAGTTGATTCAGAATATGGAGGATAGTACAAGCTGGAAAGATTTAGATGGTAACATAAGGCCCTTCGGATCTATGGAAGTTTGGCAAAATACTCGCCATCGTGAACAACAGGTTACATGGGTTAATGGGGTCTGGTTTAGTCAATGCATTCCAAGACACTCTTTTCACCTATGGCTGGTAATCAAAAATAAGCTCAAGACACAAGATCGGTTAGCTGTGTGGGAGGCGGGGAGTGAAACTAATTTGAGACTTATGTGTTGTCCGTTATGTAGGAATGATCGTGATTCGCGAGACCATTTATTTTTTCAGTGTTTGGTTGCGGCTCAAGTTTGGCGTAATGTTAAAACAATGGTGAACATGGGGAGTGTTGATGATTCGTGGCACTCGATTATGGGATGGTTTGATCGTAATGCGAGTTCAAAGAAGACGGATGATATTGTTAGCAAACTGGTCATTGCGGCTACCACGTATTTTGTATGGCAAGAGCGGAACAATTGCTTGTTTTCGAGTATGAAACCAAGTGTGGAGTCGGTCACTGAGAGGATTTTGAAGACGGTAAGATTACGTTTAATGGGATTCAAGATCAGAGGTGAAGCCAGGAACCAGAGGCTGTTGAAGAAGTGGAAGATCCTTCCTAATGCTGAAGTTCTCGACCCAGGCTAGATATAGTCTTTTGGTGTTAGTTTTGTTGGGGTAGGGTTGTATTTTTTAGCTGGTTGTTTTGTGTTGGCTTGTATATGGTTGTTTTGTTTTTGGATTTCCTAGGCTTGGGTTGTCAAGCCTAGTTGGTATGTCCGTTCAGGCATGCCTTTGTTCTTATTTGGTTATTTATAAAATTCACCTGGGGTAACCCTTTACCCAAAAAAAAAAATCTGAAGAAGTGTCTGTCAGATGAGACCCTCATAGTTCCTTTGAAGGAGCTCACTATCGACGAACAGTTGCGATTCGTCAAGGAACCTGTTGAAATCACGGACCGGGATGTTAAGGTCCTCAAGCACACTAGAATACCTCTTGTTCGAGTTCGTTGGAACTCCCGTCGTGGCCCAGAGTTCACCTGGGAACGCGAAGATCAAATGAAGCAAAAGTATCCCCAATTGTTCGCAAACAGTACAACCACTACTGAGGCTGAAGCTACCACGGAATTTCGGGACGAAATTCCAGATCAACGGGGGGAGGATGTGACACCCCAGGAAAACCATACAACTTAACTAGCTTCCTCAGTGAGTACGTACCAAATTTCGGGACGAAATTTCTTTCAACTTGGGGATAATGTGACAACTCGTAATTCTGAATCTATCTTTGTACTATGATGTAACATATGTGAACGTGACGTGATTATATGAAAGTGATTGATTAAACGAATGTTATGTTTGATTTGTGCTTGTGTAATGTATGTATGTATATAAACGGTCCAAAAGCACAACACTCACCCGATCGCACAAGCTTATTCGGGCTATACAACTTGTACTCGGATCTAAAGGGCAGCCCAAGTTTGGGTTCAGCCCATCCCCATTAGTTCGATTAACACTTAGGGTGTTAGTAACCATCTCACACTTTACACACACAAACCCTAGCTCTCTTCCTTCTCTCTAGAACTCGACGGCAACATCTCCATCTCTCTCTAAGCTTTCTATTCAGATCAATCCTTGTTCATCCTCTAATCGGTTAGTATGTTAACTACTTGCTTCCTTGATTTTATGATTGATGATGCTTATATGATGATGTATTGTTGTGATTGGTTTGAATAATATGTGATTAAGCATGAATGAATGTAATCGGCCATATATGTATTTTATTCGAATCCGAATGGGTTGATTTTAGTGTTCATGAAATCGGCTTGCTTATGTGTATTAGAAATTGTTCATATTAATCGGATTTCATACTATAGAACTAGATTCGAATGCTTGAAATAATCGGCTGTGATGTGGTCGAACTCGAATTACATGTATAAATTATGGGGTTAATCCGATTGAATGTTGAGGGGTAAATTATTGTTCATGCTTTGATCGATTAGGGTTTATGAGAAATTATATGGAAAATGCTTGTTTGATCGATTATTGGTTAAGTTGAAACTGGTTAGTTGTTGATTGTTAACCACGAAAATAGGAAACTGCTTGATTGCTTTGACCGATTTAATGTATGATTGGTAACTGTTGATTTGCTATAAATACTATGCATAATATCCGGATAATGAAACTAATCGCACAAGACACCTTGGTCGCACAAGAAGTCCATTCTTACAAGGTGTCCCCAGTCGCACAAGGCTGATTGGATCGCACAAGTTGTAATGTTTGGGCCGGGTATACATGTTGGGTTGGGCTAGTTTTGATAGCACAACCCAATCGGATCGCACAAGACCAATGTTTATTTGTTTGGGCCGTTACATGTTGGACTGTTTATGCTTATTTTGGGCCGGGTACTATTGGGCTTCTAAGGGTGAATCGCACAAGGCAGTTAGACTTGTGCGAGCCCAATCCCTTGAATTGTACAAGAATGATTATGTTATGTAATTATCTGTTAAAGTGTTGCCATGATCTATACGTGCTCATAACATGTTAACTTGTGTGAAACTTACGTGCACTACTCGAAACCAAAACCTGACTTGTATGGTAACCATGTTAGGACGTGGTTGACCACTAGCAGCTAGACTTGACCTTTCTGTGTATCTGCCGAGCAAACCAAGGTGAGTTCACACTCTTACCAAGGCATGGGATTCCCAGGGTCGGGAATGGGTTTGGAAGATTTCTTGTACTTAAGTTATTATCGGGATTACGTACTATAGGCCTCGGGAGAGGAAGGTTATTGATAGATACTGCTAGACTAGTGATACATATACTTCACTTCGCATACACGCCGGGAATGGCTGCGATAATAGAACCAATCTTCGCACACATGCCTGGAATGGCTGCGAACCATACTCTAAACTTCGCACACATGCCGGGTGGGCTGCGATACAAATACATACGATATATGGTCTACTAAACGAACATACGATTTACAATACGATTGCTATACTGAACAAACCACTGTGAACTCGCTCAACTTTGTTGTTGACTCTCTGTTACATGCCTTGCAGGACCTTAGGTACTCATGGAGCTTGCACGGGAGGCGCAGTCGTTGTGGGACATGGATCGTGGATGCCATGCTAAAACATTATGACATTTTGAACTTGATACTTATGTTGGGTTTTCATATTATGCTTCCGCTACTTAAACTATGTTTTGTTTAAACACCTATCGTATTGATGAATGACTTTTACTTTTAATTATATGCTATGTTCAATATGATTGGTGGCTTGATCCTGGTCATGTCACGCCTCCAAGCGGTGGTACTCCGCGTGTGGATTTTGGGGGTGTGACATTAATGTCTCATTTGCTGATGACCTTTTCATTTTTGTTCATGGTGACTTAGATTCTGTTCGGAAAATCAAGGAAGTGTTACATACTTTTACTGCTATATCCGGTCTGGTCCCAAGCCCGTCAAAGAGTACTGTTTTCTTTGGGAATTTCCCTCACCTGATTAGACAGGAGATCCTTCAAGTTTTGCCGTTTCAAGAAGGGAGCTTGCTTGTTCGATACTTAGGGGTCCCCTTAATATCGTCGAGGTTAAAGTCTAATGATTGCAAGCTTTTGGTGGAGCGTATGGATAATAAAAATTAATAACTGGATGACGAAATCCCTTTCTTTTGCGGACGCCTACAGTTAATAAATTCCGTCCTATCTTCAATGCATATTTATTGGGCAGCCGTCTTCATTATTCCAGCTCTATTACCAAGGAGTTAGAGAAGAGGAAGCGGCGTTTCTTATGGAATTCAGGTCGCCAAGGCAAAGTTCATGCTAAAGTGGCTTGGAAGGAGGTTTGTTTGCCTAAAGAGGAAGGTGGCTTGGGTATAAAAAGTATCTCGGATGTTAATAAAGCGCTCATGACAAAACACATATGGAGCATCGTTAGCAATAGGAGATCTTTATGGGTTCAATGGATTCATTCTCACAAGCTAAAAGGTAGAAGCTTATGGGATATTCCATGTCGGGGAAGTTTAAGCTTGGGATGGTGGAAAATCATGTCCATTCGTAGTCTTGTGCGGCCATTTATTTGGAAGTCTATTCGAAGTGGAGCTCAAACTAATGCATGGAGCGACAACTGGTGTATGCACAGCCCTTTGAGCTCGTTTATCTCGCCTCGGGTTATTGCTAACGCAGGTTTTACTCTTCAATCCTCTGTGGAATCCCTTGTGGATGATCACGGCCAATGGCGGTGGCCGCAAGCTTGGTTAGATCTTTTTCCGGTGTTAATTAATATTGATACTCCTAATCTAGTCCAACATATGGAAGACAAGCTACTATGGAAAGATTTGGAGGGTACTCCTCAGCAATTCGGATCGAAAGAGGTATGGAATAATCTCTGGAATCGTAATGATACGGTTGACTGGGCAAATCTTATTTGGTTCTCTTAGTGCATTCCGCGGCATTCGTTTCACATGTGGTTGGTAATTAAGAATAAGC